>JARFNW010033752.1:0-14456 GCA_031763155.1 Dirona albolineata | reverse complement strand
GAAAGTTTGTTTATGATGCATAAGCCTTACACCGAAAGGTACAAAAGGTAAATCGATCAAGAAAGAAAGAAAGCTTTCGGTGTAAGGCCTATGCATCATAAACAAACTTTCGCCACTGGTTTTTATCTAATGTCTTCCTTTTTGCGTCTACAAACTTACATCCCTTGTTTTTTATGGTTTCTGTAATTACGTCAAAGGATGTTGATATTGAAATTGATTTTCTGGAGATTACTAATGTGTCTGAAATGTTAAGATTCTGCAGACAGAAAATTAATCTGTTTCTAGATTTTCTTCAATGAGATTTGAGATTATAATCTTTTAATACTTTTATAATTCCAGCTGAAAAAGATAATGAAAACTCCAGAGTTTCCGCCAAAAAAGGTATTGAAATGGAATTCTAAAGTCTTGGAGCAGCGACGGATGGGACTAGACAATTACATGCAGGTACAGGCGCAAAAATAATTTACAAAAAAAACCCAAATCTGCTTGCTTGGTTTTTGATGAATGTTTTCTTTTATTGGAAACGTTGAGAATGAAACGGCCAACAAACAATTTTAAGCTTTTCATCTTCAATTTTAATAACTTTTAACTAATATCATACTATTATGATCAATCATAGTGGAATAGAGCGAAACCATTTGATTTTATTGGTCTTATCAAGTCTTTCATTTTCACTATTCATTAGGATAGCTCTATTTATCACTTGATGAACATATCCTGTGCTGGCTTCTTTCCACACATTCTCATTTTTATGTCATTTAATTTCCAAACAGGGTATTTTAGAGCTTGATCCCTTACCTTGGGCCTTATTTGCTTTCCTGGAAACCGAGCACATCACAGAGGAGTAAGTTTAAATTGGAACTAGATCATAATCCATCATCATATTATTGCCCTTCTTTGATGGCTGTCATATCAGTGTTAGTAATGAACTGGAAGAAATGATAACACCCGAAGACAATGTTCTAAATTGCAGACAGAAAGTAATTTCAAACATATATCAGTGAGACATGTGGAATCATTTCTATTCTAGCACGCTGAATTTCTGCCCTAATCAAACAGCTACAGCTACAAGTTATTATTTCCTCTTTGCAAAATGTGATCCTTTCATGACTGTGATATTGCTCTTGCACAATGTTTTATCTCTCTCTGTAAGAGACATAAATGGACATCACTCATTAAATAGAAATGCTATCTATTATTATTATTATTATTAAATACAAGTATGCAAGGAAAATGTTATCCTTTTTACAATGATTCCTAAATAGGAAAATTATAATTAGTTATTTCATTTCATACATGTTATGGGCAACATGGCTGACACCTGTTGACACTGGGCTCTCGCCTAGTGGATAGTCTTTCACTTCTATGGAGCATCATTATAACGTTCTAGGAAATCTTGCTTAGAGTTTGAAATTGACTCTTCATTTTGTATGGACAGTGCTTAATGTTTAACTGAAAGTGATATACATAGGTAACTTTGTAGTTTTTAAAATTTGATTTATTATTCTGATCTCTAGGTTTGAAAACAATGACGAAGAACAGAGAACAACCCATCAGCCCATGGTAGTATTTGATGCGAATGCTTATCTGCACAAGCCAGAAAAAAGTGGGTTTAACTACAATGCAGAATAATAATAATAATAATAATCATCATAATAATAATCATCATCATCATAATAATAATCCCAATATTATTATTGTTATTATTATCATTGTCATCATCATCATCACCATCATTTTCATTATTATTTTATCAGTAGTATTAATGTTATTTGTCTTCTTATCTTCTTTCTCTTGTTCTTCTTCTTCCTCCTTATTTGTGTTGAAATGTTGCAGCTTTTCTCTTGTATGTGTGTGTGTGTGTTGATTATTGACTGTTGCACCACATTTACAATGCGTATCACATAGAACTGTGAATAAGATCAGAGATGGTGAGACTAGACCGCCTCTGATAAGATTGAATAACACAGCACAGCGGCTGATGCATTCTTGACCGACGCTATACGCGGTCTAAACAAGCTTTCAGACTCTTAGTCTAAAGTCTGGTTGTTATTATATTATTATCATTATTATTATTATTATTAATGAATGTTGTGTGTTATATCAACAGGTTCTTTGCCCGATATAATCAGTGAAGGTGTAATGATTGGCCTCTATGCTGACACAGACTCTTTTATAACCTGACTTCAGAAACAAAACTGATTATGTAAAATATGACTGTATATATATAAATTTGTTATTTTTTTTAAATGTTGAGAATTTTAAAATAAATAGATCCATATGTGTGACCTGTGTTTTTCACTTAATTATCTGTCTGCACACTGTTTGATCAAACATTGAGTGCATTTCATTATTTTCGACATTCATCATACTGTATTTCATGTTAAGAAATAGAGAAAAAGATTTTGAATAAATTTTGGAACAAAGCATTTTCATAATACAGTAGCCTCTGTCCTCAGAAGGCAAAATAAATCCCAAAATGTGCACTTAAGCAGATTTCAAAATTGTAGCGTTTCACTGACCGACCAGTGACTCTGCCCACCAACCATTGACAAACCCACACGAAAGGAAACTAGCTATCTAGCGTGCAATGCAGTGAAAACCAATCTGTGAACATGGTGACAAAAAATCGTGTGCAAATTACACAGGCAGCATCATTATCTCTTTTGAAGTGATAAACAATGCAACAGATAGAATCATTGATGGATGTTGAAAATGTCTTTGCAAATCTTTATTAGACGTGAGTGCCGCGTTGTGAAAACATTTCCTGACTGAGTGTTGTTGATGTCAGTGCAGGTTGTTCCTGGAACAATGCGCCTGCGACAGGTAAAACAGAATACCTAATCTGTGTCTGGCGTTGAAAGGAAATACTCTAAACATATTCACAGATTATGAGTTAATACAACTGGTCTGGCTGATAAAATGGGGGTGGGGATCAAATTTCAGGTAAATTTTTGTCACAGGTCAAATCAAACCATGCTCTTACTCTTAGGCTGAGTCCACTCTGAACAACAGTGCACTTAGAGGGGTATATTGATATATAGAGATAATTATCTTTTATAGTATAGATAAAACCGAGCACTAAGGTGAACCGCACTAAGGCCGAGACAACTGTATATGATTAAGCATTTCTTGACAACTGCAAAATGAACAAGCTTATACATGTAATGGTGCAAATACACACTGCAGTCAGACCGTGGGTTTTGTCCAGGGTAGATAAATCCATGTCCAAAGTGTGCGTTAACCCACATCGTGGCACCAGATTTTTCTTCTCAAAGCAAAAGCCAAACCAAAAATGTTGTGAGTAAAATGACAAAATATAGGTAATTTGAAACTTACAAATGCTATTAAGTGTTGTTACACTTTGACATTGTTCGGAAGGAATGGCTTGTAGCCCCCTATGTCTTTTTTCAGTTCCAGGGTTTTGTGGAGTGTCTGCCCAAGCATTTTTCTATCCTCCAGAAAACCCTGAAGATGGAAATCTAAAGGGCTCACTCAGATCTGGGATATGACTCCAGAGATTGTCAGTGCCATGGCTGATGAGCCTCAATTCAACACTGACTTGGCACCATTGCTTTCTCCTTTCATGAATTCCAAGACGCTGTCCTAGCTTTTTCTAAAACATTGAAGGAATTTTTAGGTACTGATTAATGCTGAGTGACAGCAATTGTCATCGACGACAAAGAATTAAGGTCCGATGTTACCCTGAAAGTGAAAGCATATTGCAGCCCAGCCAGTTACCATTTTGTCATGAAGGCCTCTCTCAACTTCATTTGGTGGGGATGATCCCCTAACAATATAGTTTTTACTATTAACTTAACTATTTAAATAAAAATGAACCATTAACATTTGTTCGACATCAATGGGTCTTTTAGAAATGTCTAAGAAAGAGAATCTCTTCTCATCTCAAGTTCAAACTGCATCTGCAAAAACACTTTTTGGGTGTTTGTGACAGACTTTGGAGCTCTGATTTTCTACTGAAAATTTCCAAATTGTACGAAAGAAAAAACCCATCTCGGTCCTTTTCTTTGAAGAAACTCCCCATTTTTTAAATGATCAATGGTGAATTCCTTCAAAAATCGAAGTCTAGTATCATTAATTAAGATTGTCCGCTTTCAAATTCATGAAAAAAGCAAATACTCTCAAATGCATTGTTTATGACACTGTTTGAGGAGGTTTAAATATAATTTGGTTCAAATATAGTGCCAATAACGACATAGTTTTTTGTGGGTCAGTGTCACATTATTCTGATCACCTGATATGAGTGGGAGGACAAAATACCTCTTCTTGTGTAACAGGTAGTTAATTATCTCTGGTGTTCTGGCAATCCTACAACCAGAGCCAGAATAAGACGATTCATTTGAATTTTTAAAATATCAATGATAATACATGTGCCACGGAAAATGGTCTGGGGTGGGGCAGTTGGTAGAATTATCAAGGTTGACAGGTGCAAACTGGGGATCAGACTTTTTCAGTTACCCATCCTGCGCGTTGGTAATATAGTTTTGAGTAACATTTTTATGTTCCTGTCAATGAACCCAAGTATACATTTCTAAATTCAATTTGAATGTTGGGCCAATTTAACAGTAACTATAAAGAAGTAGCTAATAAATTTTATACTTTAAAATAAAATGAATCACACTATCAACCATTCTACTCCCATGGTGTGCAGAGCATACCATACATTTTCTTTTATGTAAGAGATATTGTCCAATTTCACAAGAAATTAGGTTTGACAGGTTTATTTTAAACACCATTTGATGGGACGTGTGTGATGTCACACTCAACTGATTCTGTCATGCCAGAAGTTTCCTACATAAAATATGGGAACAATATTAACCTTAACACATAACATCCAATTGAAAAAAAGAGAAGTAATCAGTTATAGAGAAAAAAAATTTTTATTTCATTTACGCATTCATTCATAGAAAATCAATAAAGCGATGAGGTATATTTTATAATCCGAATATAAAAAAAAAATGATGCAGGGCTACAAATCGACAATCATACAAACTCATTATATTCACTTCACTTATGCCACACTACAAAATAAAATCACATAAAAATTTGTAAATTTATGTACAAACAGCATAGATATATATATATATCTTTAGAAACTGGGGTATGATAAAAGAGCTATTATGTAGTTAGACAACACCAAATAGGAAAAAAAAAAGGAAATAATGTTAAAATCATTTGCACATTCAATCTCAAATTATATGAGTACTTGCCACAGTTAATACAACTGAAACAAATTCTCTGCTTATGATACATGCTCAATTGAGTTATTTTAAAAAATATGAAAACAAAACATAAAAACATACTAGTCTTTCATGCAAAAAGACAAACACAGAAAAAAGTTCCTTATCTCTACTTGCATCAAAACACACACTGGCTGTTGGGAGCTTGTTAAACACAACGTCAAAACCACGCAGAGGGGAAGCCTGCGGACCAGTACCAACAGGCTTTAGAAAGATCTGGTTTGAACGTATTTATTTCCATTTTAAAATTCAAATTTCAAACTGATGTTTGAATCTTGATGGGTCACATCAACATCACCAGTTGAATTGAATTCTAACATCAATGGCATTACCTCACACAGTTCAAGGGGAAAACTTTCTAGAGACATCACACTGGCTAGATGGAAGTTCTACCATTTTCGTTCTCACACAATATCACAGGTCAGGAACAAGACATGTAAGTCAATATATAGGGGGAGGGGAAAATTATTGAAATGAAATGAGAAAAAAAGTGCACCATAAATTATAAGGAATAGTCGGGAGTGTGACTCGATGCCACAAACCTGAGACAAATTGTTTCACATGTTATTAGTTAGGTCTTGACAATTGCAATTGCACAAAGCAAATGATTTAATAAAACTTAAATGTTCATTAACTAAATAGGCCATGAAGCGGATACAATTGACAAAAGATAATCCAAATGTTTACTTCTTGCATGTCGAAGTTACTTTTAGCTTAAAGCAAAAGCAGATGTATTATGGTTTTTGTTTTGTCATTGAAAAAATATTTTGAGTTTCAAAATCCACTGTGTATTTTTTCTTTCTCTCTTTTTTTTTCAAAGTAATAATTAACCAAGCTTGGGCAGTGTATCGCATGAACTGGCTAAACCATATAACATAATTATGATGATTATAATAATAAATATAAGTTAAACTAAAAAATATAAAAAAGTAATATTCTTAGAGATGGAAAATAAAATGCTAGAATATTACTAATATCTTAAAGTTAAAGCACAAAATTCAAAAGTATAATGTTAAATAGAAAATACATTTTGGTTGAATTTTACGTCGGAGAAAATGCCAGAAAGTTTTTTTTTAAAACATCTTGTGTGTAATTTATTTCTTCAACTCATTGTAAGATGTATAAAAAGGTGGAAAATGATTACAAAGCTGTCATTTAATTCGCAAAAAGAGTCAATTATCACTTAAACGCTACAAATGTTACTAAATTTCACAGCCAATTTCTAAAATGCTGTCTTTGGGCCAAAATAAGGAGGTAACAATTTATTTTTTTGTTAATTCTTTCTGAACTGGATGCCAATTGAACTCTTTAGGCTGTCGGGTTGTTGGACTGGGTGTTTCTGTGTCTCAGACCCTCTTTCTTGTCTGTAGTTGAGCCATCCCTGCAACAACAAAATATATATTTTAAAATGTTAAATGCGAGTTACAAAATTAATTTAAAATGCATAAATATACATAATATATTACATTCGCTAAAATTTTCACACCTACACTAATAACATGCCCCCTACTTTTTCTAATAGTAATACAATGAGACATTCGTGGTTATTTAATATTAATTTTCGAATAAAAACTGATAAGATTTTTTAAAAGTCAACCCCAAAAAAAACCCCAAAGGATTGACATTTGATCCCATGATTTACATTCAAATATGCCTTAGAGTGGTGCCCATTGGTAAATATAAAAGCTTACTAATAAACGCGTCGTTTAACAAGTATGACGTATACATATATTTTTTAAATCGTATTATTAAGTGTTAAAATAACTTAAAAGATGAATTAGATTTATGGTGGTAGCAAAACAATATTTAGATATTCTACAGTATCAGATGAGAATTTTTTTTAGCCTAATTATGCTAGATCCTATCAACTACAACAAGGTGCTAAAAAAGTAGTCTGTTGTTAAAATGTCATGTACGCCAATTTGAACTAGAAAATAAAAAAGTTACAAATATTATGTAAAAACACATCAGTAACCTTATGGTAACACCAAATGTTAATTCAAAAGAAACAGATTCATGTTAATTAGATCTTTGTCCTGAATGCTTCTGAGTACACCTCTTCTGTGATTAGTAAAGAAGGAATTGGGATATGACAAAGAAATATTTTCGCTTAATGTATAAATCTTTCTTTAAAAAGTCATCAAAAAGAGCTGAAAATGGGATAAACATCTGCAGAGGGGAGCAATATTTAATGTTTGGCATGTGTAAAGGTGTTAGAATTATCTCTTGTTGCTTGGTATTTAAATAGACTAGCTTGAAAAATGAACATTCTACTTTTAAAGTCAATTCTAAAAAAATGCAGTTGATCCAAACAAGCTATTAAAAAAACCCAAAAAACAATCCAAAAAAATTGATTGTAATGACAAAGTGAAAATTATATGCATTGCTAACATTTTGGTTTTGCAATCCAACCTAAAAACTGTTCATTGTGATTGAAATTCAATACAATATACAACTGGGGGCGATATTTTAATGAAATGTAAGCTTGCTGCGCACAGGGAAAGCAGTAAAGAGGGGTTTTCTTTTTGTCCCGGGCCGTGCCGCCTGTGTTAGTTTCGTTTGTACCTGTTATATTACGATCATTCTATCCATCTCTTCCTCTCCCTACCTCTCATTTCCTTTCTTGATAATGTATATTTGAGATATCAACATGCATTAATGTTATGGTTAGTTGTTTAAGCTAACCTGGTCCTCTCTAGGATCCCAGGGAGGCCCTTTCCCAATGCCCTGTTGGCGTGCTTATTGTTAGATTGCCTTCTCGAAAATCCGAAATATAAACAAATGTTAAGTCGTGTACGGAGATCAGCAGAAAAGGAATCTATGGGCAGTAAAATGGTTTCTAAAACGTCCTAATCAAGGACTGAGTGATGATACTTTGCTGAAAGTCAGCGCAGTATGTGGGGCTCCCATGTACGTACTGGACTTCCCACAAATGAGAGAAACAGTTTACATAATCAATCTCCACGGGCACACAAAGCATTCTACTAGGCTCCTGTAGCAAGATGCCAGTAAAGAGGTTAAACAAAGCAAGGGAAGAGTGTGATTGGTGGGATTTTGGTAGGAGGAGAAGGTGATGGAGGTAATTCTTAAAAAGGTAACTTTAAACTAACAAGTTTTATTGATCTTAAAAGCCAAACATTTGACAGGATATTACTCATTACCCAGTCTGTAGTAAGATGTATCATTAAAATTATAACAGTTCATAAAAGGAAACGTGTATAACTTAATTCTCCCAAGATCATTTAACCAAATGGCACCATGAAGTCCCCTTTATACCACAAGAAGCAGTGTAGGGGCCAGCCATATGTCAAGCTCTGAAGGGTGCACATGACAGATGGAAGTTTATCCAAATGACAACAAGGACTAACACCACTCATCACCTTACACATGGCTAGAAAGTCTCTGCATCAGAAATTAAAGACGAGCAGGTGATGAGCCCACCGCGTTTATCAATAAGTACACAATTCAAATAGTGTGGTTTTGCCTCTTGGTGTTAGCATGATTTATGTGACACAGGGGGTGACCATAAAATAACAAATCAAAAGTTTAATTAACTCTTTTCCCGAAATTATTATATCTTTGCATAAACCTAAAAATAAAAAAATACACACCACTTGAAAAAAAAAGTTTTTGACAATTGACTATATTATGTGTCATTGCACTGTCATTGCTCATTTTTCAAACAGTAATTTTAATGAATAATACTTTGCATTGCTTCTCTTTTGTGCCTCATTTATTTGAAATAGTCTATCCCAATCAGAAGAACGGTTAAGCAAATCAAGTGGGACATGGTGGGAGTGAGTTGGAGGAACTTGCAGGCAAAAAGTATCATATTAAGTGAAGTCACACAAGGGTTAGCAAAAGTATTAAATACATTTACAGCGTAATCTATTTTTTCTGTCCTCTGTGGCGCACACCTTCCTTCTTCAAAGAAGAACTGTCACTGTAAAAAAATATTCAATATAAGAAAAAAAAGAGGAGTACACTCTTCATGAGATGATGCTAATCAACTCATGGGAATATGGCAGTTCTCAAATAAATAGGTGGTAAATACGAGAGAGCTATTATGATGCAGTTATTATGAGATTTTTGCAAAAATCCCTGTTATTCTTCTCTTTACCCACCTTCATCATATCTAACATCTTGGTAAAATAGGAAGCAATAAAGTGGCCACAATTTTCCTTTACTAGTTAAAAGGTGGAATATTTGCAAAAATATGTAGGCATGCAATTTTTCCTCTGGTCCATTTAGATGGCCTCCCATTCTCGTAACCGATTTATTTAATTCTCTGTTCTAACTTGTTCTCTAATCAAGTGTTTCATGTTTTATCTCTCTATGTATTACCAAACAAGATATTTTTATCCAACATTTCACTTGTATCTCTGAGGAGCAACTCTGTAGTGAGAGAAAATCATCTACAGACATGAAACTAGATAAACCTTTTATATCAAAAGAACAGTTGTTTTTATTAAACTATAAAAGCTGATTTCTGCCTGTACTTACACATCTTGAGCGTTGTTGGCATCACTCTCTGCCTGCTTGTTGCGTCTTTTCTCATAGATAAAGATGATGGCACACAGGACAATTACCTCACCAACAATGCCAAGGAAGGGCCACAAGGCAGCAAGCTTGTCTGAGAGTTAAAAGAGTGACAATATTTAATCAGTGTCAATCCTTCTTCAAGTTCTGTTACATCAATGAGTGAAGTAAAGTAAAAACATTTTCTTACTTGCAAATATGAAATAATCTTAGTTCTTACAAAAGTAATGTGCAATAAGCTCAGACTTGAGAAATAAATTTGAAATATGTGAGAACAAAAAGCTATCAATTTCCCAAAATTTAAAAATGTAACTTTTCACCCCAGTGTCTCAAAGTCGGCATACTAAGAAAATCAAATTAAACTGAACATACATAAAAAGTTTTCTAACATTAGAAAGAGTGATGAAGCGGAAGTCCTTTACAATAAATAATAAATCAATTAAATATCTGCTCACCCTTAACTCGAACAGCAAGGGTCTTGGAATCAGACACATTGAAATAGTCAGAGTGGGCCTTGCATGTGTAGTCTCCTGCGTCTTCAAACTTGACACTCTTGATCACCAAGCGGGCATTCTTGTAACCATTGAGTGGGCTTAGCTTCACCCTGTGACTCTCGCTGTTGGTGATATTGAGCACCTTGTCGTTTTTCATCCAAATGACAGTGGCATGAGGATATCCCAACACTTTGCACTGGAGTTCCATTGTGTCATCCTCAATCAAGTTTTTGGACTTTTCAAACTTCATCACCATGGGAGTAGCTGGAAGGAAAAGAAAAGATAAATGATTAATTTCAACTCGAAGTATGTGGCTTAAGTTTTAGTCTGTTTCAGGCTGTGACACTTAGGTAAACAAAGTATACAAAAATATAATATGAAGTAAATAAAGGATGTCTGAAATTGAGTGTTGTACCTCTTCACACAAACAATCAATAATGACAAATTGGATAACATCATGCAGATTGGTTAGTGTTAATCATGCCAGATTTCCAGAAATGAAGAGATAAGTTCACAAAGGTATTAAATTAGATCAGTTTTTGAAATTGTAGGAGAAATTTTCACACCTGATGATAGCTTGTATTTATGCTGTGCAACAACTTTTCTTTTTTTCTCCTTTTTGGTCACTGTATTGTTTAAGCGCCTTAGAGCACTGTGTGGATTTGTATGTTTTATATCTATTTAACAGTTATATTGTATATGTCCTTCTGCATTAGTTTTTTTTTTATATGAGGGGCATCGGTTAGATTAAGAGTCTTCTGTTTATCACTGTTAACTCATATTGCAATTCATGTATATGCCAATAGCTTAGTTGACACTCTCCACGTATAAAGAAGAAGTCACTGAAAGGCAACCGCAACACACTGAGTTATTATATTATATGTATGTCCTTAACTAGGGGCATTCTGGCACTCTACCATGAGACAGTAAATGTAAATAGTGAATTTATATAGCGCTCAACTTCCACCCCGGAGTGCTCAGCGGAGCTTTACAATTAAAACAATTATAAGATACAATATATAACAAAGCAAACGTAATAAGATTAAAAATAGAATACAATTCAAAACAGAGTACATGAGGGTGAAAAATACAATAAAATATATAATCAGGAAAAAGTTTCAAAAACATTGACGAAAAAAGTCAGTTTTTTAATTTCTTTTAAAAATATCAAAGTTTTCACTCGATCGAGTAGCAAAACTAATTTTGTTCCATAAGATGGTAGCTGGTATGCTAAAAGAATTGTTTTTAAAATTTGAATGACAGCGTTCAATACACATTAACAGGGCGTCTGATGATCTCAGCGAGCGGCCTGGTTTATACGGTTCTAAAAGTTTGTCTAAATATATTGGAGCTATGTTCTTAAAACATTTGTAGGCATAGCATAAAATTTTGAAATCCATACAAAATTAACTGGGAGCCAATGCAGGTTTTCTAAGAGGGGATATAATGTGTTCATAAGATTTTGTATAAGTGGTTTTCGAGCTGCTTTATTTTGCACAGTAGAATGTTAAAGAAAAATATTTACCAGTGTAGGGAACAGCACAGTCATAGGGTGTGTCCATATCTTTGAAGGTAAATCTTGCAATGTACAGGTCAGCATCTTTTCGCACTATTGAAAAAGAACAAAGACCATTAATTTTTTTAATTACTCATGTAAGAATGCGGTCCTTATAACCCTATATAAACATTAAATCCTATTTTGATACTAAAAATAATGCATAGCATTTATATAACGCATTTACAATGATATATTTATTTCATCACATAAATGAGGTTGACAAATGACTTAAAATGCTACAATTACAACTGAAGACTTTATTCCAGACACTCAATTAATCAGTAACAATGCCATTGGTGATGGTCATCATGTCCCCCCCAGATAAATAGTTCTATCTAAGCTGCTGCTAATTAATGAGTCTGCCTTTTGGTTCCTTTCAACACATGCAGTCACATCATCCACTCTGAGCATGACATATACTATATAATAATATACTCTTTCATTTTCTGATCTTTCTTAAAAGTGATCGACTTTCATTAAACAGCTCTTAGTAGCTACTATCCCAATATCAAATAAACATATGACTACCATAGCATGACATCAGCTCCTTTCGTAATCCCTGAAATGGGAATTCAAAAGTGAAAGCACATTAAGAGAAGATGATTACATAGTTATTGCAAAGTCAATGGATAAAATAACTTACTTGGCTTTGAAATAATAAGAGTACGGTTTTCAGGGGTTTCGGTGAAGCGTTCATGGTCCTCAAGGTCAGTCACATAAGTGTCATTTTTCAACCATACTACTTTTTCAACATGATTTAAGGCAGCTGGACCACTGACATTACATGATAGTACAGCAGTCTTGTCTTCGTAAGTGAAATTGGCTGTGGTTTTCTCCTCTGAAAATGAAATGGGAACATATAAATAAATTAACAAAAATAAGAAATAACAATGAAAGATAAAAAACAAATATATGAGCAAGGCTGTCAACAACAGGCTTATAAGAAATGTCTACACTTAAAAAACTGTGTTGTATCAATATTATGCGATAAGGCCACATAATGCATTAATTCATCACGTTATCTCATCACTAATCATCAAGAACCGTGATACATACCTAGGGGGGCACGAAGAGTGAAGCTTGCTGATTTGTCCCCATATGTGCACTCGTAATGTCCCAAGTGCTCTGGTTTGATACTCCTGATAGCTAAATTTGCAGTAAACAGATCCAGTCCATCTTCAATTTCTGTTCTCTTTGTTACAGTCACACCATTTTCAGAAGGATTTTTCCACTGAAGCCGTGTAGATACACGTGCAGTTTGTGTTTTTGTAGTAACGGCACATTGCACAGACAGTGCATCACCTGGTGACACAAAAAGTTCTTTGGCCTCAGGAATAATTTTCACCACACCTGGAGAAAAAAAAATCAGAGAGTCATCAAAGAAAGTCAAATTAAAGACAAACGAAGCAAAGTAAGAGTAAGAAGATGGATATGGATCATGTTGCTTCCATCCATTTAAAATGCTAGATTCAACATCATCTTCTAATACCCAAACGATACTCACTCACAGGATTTCGCCAGACAATCCCTTGGTTCCTATTGTTTCTTAACTCACACAACCAAGGACTGTCCCATATTTAATATTAGTTGGTCATGGTGCGAGTTGAAGGATTGGGGATGGGAATCAATTCTTCCGTTCTACATTCCAAAGAATCTAGAATCATCAACACAAAAGTGAAGTTGGAGTCATCTGCCTCAAGTAGACATTACCACAAGCATTAATTACTAATTCAGCCATATTATATAAAGGCATTTCAATTACGTCGGATCACAGTCTAGCGAAGACAAACTTTCAGAATCTAGACAGAACTCTACAAACTATGAAAATGAAGTAGCAATGAATTTAACTTTTACAACCCACCCAGACCACAAAGAAATTTATGGAACCTGCGTCAAAATATTTGACCAACAGACAAAATTGAAAATGTAACGTGTGAATTTGAATCCATCAAAAATATGATCAAATTATTCAGCAGAGGAGAGTTGGAGAGGCAATATTCCGTTATAATAAGGACGTCCAGAAAGAAAAAAGTAAAAATAGAACATTTTTATCTATACCAAGGTCCAAGAAGAAATTCAGCTTTAAACCCACAACTGTAAAAATAGTAAAGATGCAGATGAATAAACATCCATCAAGTTAAAGAAACTGTGTATAGCTTCTGTCATTTCATATCTAAGTACAAGGAAAGATCGTTTACTTTTAAATACAACGATCACGTGACAAACAACATAGTCGAGAAGCATGTCACCAACAATTCAGAATGTTTTTTTAGTCTACCTCCTTCACACACTAAAAATTAGACACTCATTTTTTGTACCAACAATCATTGACTGGAACCATCTTGACGTATTTACAATCAGTCAACCAACTGTTCAGACCTTTAAAACCCGCATTGAAAATTGCACCATTACTAATTAGGATTATTTCTGCATTCCCCAGTGTGTGTACCTATATATTTTGTTAAAGACCATCCAGTCTATAATATGCAGGGGTGTAAATGGCAAACGGAAAAAAAATCTGAAAACTTTGAGCAAGTCCAAAAATAGACTTACAAAATTCTTACAATAACACCACTACGCAACACCGTCTCCCTCTACTTTTCT
>JARFNW010033642.1:0-14459 GCA_031763155.1 Dirona albolineata | reverse complement strand
TATAATTGTGACCGAGTACCTCGATACCGCTCGGTCAATTGTGACCGAGTACCTTGATACCGCTCGGTGCCAATTGACGTTTACCTGTGTTTTCGTCAATTGGCACCGAGTCACTCTGTGCCAATTGACGTTTTACCCGTGTTTTCGTCAATTGACACCGAGTCACTCTGTGCCAATGTCGCTACCTTTAAGAGTCGGGATGCTGCCTTCTTTGTGAAAACTGTAACTTGTACAGTTTCTGATTGGACAGTCTGTTCATTTATAAACGACACAACATGCCAGAAACTCTTTTAAAAAATATCTTCAACGAAATCATATAAGCAACAAAAGCATCATTTGACACTGTAGACCTATGGATTGCAGATATGAGGATAATGATAATCTAATGAGCCAGTGGCTAAGTCACTCGCCTTTGGTTTGAGATGTCGCAGGTTAAAATTCTAGTGGAAGCACTATACTGGCATTTTTATCAAAACCTTGATCCCACTTTGACTTTGCTGCGCTGCACTGCGGCTAACACCTGGGTTATTCCAGTCTACCGTCGGAATAGACCTTAAAGGCAAATATCCCCCTGTGATGAACAAAAGGGAATTTATTATTTTACTTTTGATTTTTAAAAATGAAATGATTTAGGCTCAAGACTACCCAAGATATGGTTTTCAATTGTTAGACGTCAAAATATCAAATGAAGAAAAAAGATAGGGCACAAAGGCAAATCGTAGAGATCACATTCACTGAATTCGCTGAATGAAATTAACACAGCAAGCAGTTAACACAATCCTTACAAATCAGACCAGACTAAAGACGTGATTGACGGAATTTGATAATCTGAATGACTTTTGAGAGAAAGTGGGCTTACATTGCCCATCCTCAAACTGAGAATCTAACTAATTTACAATTCCTCTTTAAAAGTAAAAGAATGAAATCATATCAGTGCCAAGAAGGTTCCATATCAGATTCTTCGGACACTCAAACACACTTTGGTGGGATTTTTGATAAGTTTAGACTTTTAAGATATATATATAATATATATATATAATTTAAGAATACATGTGTATATAATATAAATGGCTAGATGATAGACATAATATAATACTATTTCAATTCTTGGGTTGTCTTTACTTGGACTTGGAATAGATTGACTGTTTTAATTATATTCATTTTAAATTGATCTTTGTAAGCTTTTTAAACATATTTTTCTAAAATGTGAGCTTTCTTACACCTTCACATTTGAATGGCCGTAACTTTGTCATTTATTAACATTTTTATGACACAAATGCAATTTAATACTGCAGCTCTTTTAAAAGCATTTTGATGTCATGAGGATGTATTGAGTTCAGTCAAATCCTAAATCTAAAAGTTCCTTATTTTTGCTTTACTTTATTATTCTGGTATGAACTGTCTTATAATAGTCCTGTGGTCAACAGAACAGGCCAAGTTTCCAATGTAGACCTCGTGACCTTTTTAAAGCCATAGTTATTGTGGCATAAAATGAAATAACAAATCAAGATGTTGTAATGTTTATCTTTTTCAGATAACATCTGGCATGAGCTGGGTGTGTGCCGTGGCTTATGGACGCTCAATGTGACGAGCCGACGGGGGGTAGTAAACGAAGGCGAGGTGCTGGGGTTGCTTCAGCTACACCTCAGTAAGACAAATAATTTTTTATTCTTTTCTCTTCTTTTCTTGTTTTGTAAAACTGATGTGGTTTTTTTCCAGTTCTAACTTTAACCTGTATTATATTATATTCTAGTTATAGACTTTTTCAGTTTTGCATTCTTTGAAAGGAAAGGCGTTCTGCTGATTATCTTACTAAGGCCTGTGTGCATGTATTGCATGCTACTGCTGCTGCACTTCATAACCTGATTGTGATATATGTATGTAATCTGAAGGACATAGTTAGAAAAACAATACTAGCACACTGATTATTAAGACTTGACCTCAAGATAAATATGATGACATGCTTACATCTCAGAAAATAAAATGTCTATAAGTAGGTCATTGACATTTTATTCTCTAATCTTTGGGTCGTTAATATTTATTTCGAATTAAAAGGGTGTAAGTTTTTCATCTGTCAATATTACACATATGTGGATGTGCATGATTATGAAAATTGACAGAAAAAAATAAATCTTTTATCTATCAGTCTATGTGTTTTTCAAATGCAATACGTCAAAGGATGATAATATAAGCATGAGAACTGAAGACATGCATCAGACAAAAGGAGTTTCTCATCCTCCCACTGTGCTCACTTGATAAATGCACGGTGCTCTGAAGGAAAGGAAAGCATGCATTATGTACCAATGTAACAACATGCTTTTATGATAAGGCTATAGGTGACAATTTTATAAGTGCGGAATCAATTTATGGATATGCGTCCATCGGGGGGTGGCATTGTTCTGAGTAAATCACCTCTATTAAGAAGCAGGTGATTCTTTGTCACAAACCACTACAGTGTCTTTTTAAGTGGTAGGTAGACTATTGGTGTAAGGTATATAGCAAAATTGTTGGTCGCTGAAAAAAAGTCAAACTAAGGGCATAGAATTTACAGCTAGTCATTTCACTCTCAAAGACTTTTTTTTAGATGATGACACTCTTAATTCATGGACAGGGAGTGGTGTTGATACAATATTTATCATAGCAGAAGTACACACTGCTCATATTGGGATGAATTTACTACAGACAGGAAGAAAACTTTGTGTTTAGTTATACATCCTGACCGGGCATTAATTTATAGTAATTGTATAATTAAGGCATATCATGCTTTTACTTTTACACAGCCTGTGTTTATCCAGTGAGTAGTGCCATATTTTAAGGAAGTGTAAGTAGGGTGCTACTAATTATAAGGCCTAATATAAACTAGTTAAAGACATTATTTGTTATTGGCTTGATGGCTTTAAGAGTATCTAATTTACAATGTTAAAAAATGAATATTAAATTACTTTTGTGCAATTTAGTGCATATTTCATGCTGATGGTTTGTTCTTTGTTTATCTTTTACTGTTAGAATCAGCAATTTAGCAACATGGATTTGAAATTTAAAGATGAGATTTAATCCTGAAAGCTGATTTATTTAGGTTCAATGTTAAGATGTGATTAAATCAGTTGGGAATTCGATTTTCGTCTTTCAGATCAACCAGTTATTCTGTAGAATCAGGCCCTCCCTCCAAGAAATCTAAAAAACGCACCAGGAAATCACGCTTTTCAGAGGAGGCGACTGCAGTAGCTGCTGCAGACAGCACTGCCAACAGGACTGAGGACCATCCCAAATCATCCGATTCTCATCATCTGGAGGCACCTCCAACTAAAGTTTTCAAAATCTCCTTGTCTGCCACTGCGGTAGCAGAGGACCTTGCTTTAGTCAGAGATATTTCCGAAGACACTGCTACAACAAGCGACAAAGGTACAGTGAAAAATAATACGAGGATTCTGAGGTCATTGCGGCCCAGGAAAGTGCAGTCGTATCAGGAGCCTAGTTCGTTTGACGAGGCTGAGTTCCAATCTGACGGGGCTGTTGGGGAAGTACAGACAAACAAAGGCAAGACAATGTTAATTTGAAATCAGTCAAAACAGGGTTGGGAATTTCCTCTTTTAGAGTGAGGGCCTTCTCTTGTCTATTATGCTGTGCCATGTTCGGTTTCTCCTTTTCCACGACTGTCACTGACATGTTTCTCGTAATTTGTTGTGACCTTTCCCAACCCTGTCAAAATTTTCTGATTTCTATGTGTACCACTAATTATATTATGCTTTTAATTCGCACAGATCCATATATAATATCCCTCAACAGTGGCATCTTATGAAAGCTTAATTTTGAAGAAGAAAGAAAAGATAAAACGGACTATTTTATCAAAATTTAATTGTTTAGAAAAAAATCATCATTCCTCATAGTCACCACCTCTTAAGGCAATCGTGGAAAAGACAGCCGAATTAGATTTGAAGAAATATGGATGCATCATAATCATTTTAAGATGACCCATTAGCATAAGGTCAATTGGACAACAAAAATAAGTTTGTGCTTTCTCCTGTTAGGAAGTATGGTTTATTTGATGCTTTGAATTTGAGTATCTGACTTAAATTCAAAATTCTTTTTCAACCCTTTTTTTTTGTGTGTGTGTTTACAGTCAGAAAAAGCCGGAAAGGCAAACGAAAGAGACGCCGAGAAGCAGAGAAGAAAAACAAACAGGGCAAGGTTCCTCCACCCCCGAAAACAACCTCAAAGTTTGAACTTGACAATCTTCATCTCCATAGTGATTCTGAGGATCTGGTTGAAGAATTGGAAGATTTCATCACTTCTGCCAAACTACCATCTCCAAGGAAAAGGTTGCGTTCATCTTCAGCTGACGAGAAAGTGCCAAGCCCACCTTTGAACTTTTGTTCAGAAACAGGGGCACCTGGTCCATCGTCCACCACCCTTGTGAAGTCCGAACAACAGACCTTGTCCTCTACCAAAAAGAGTGAGGATCGAAAGGGAAAATCTACTTCTAAGAAGAGGAATACCAAGTCGCCCGCAGCGACCCCAGACTTTAATTCCAAAAAGTCTAAAGATAAAGAGTCATCATCTTCTGGTGGGAAAACTAGAAATAGAAAGACGGGATCCTGCGCCAGCAACAGGTAATACATAGCCTTAAAAAAACCCTCCATAAATGATGTCATTGAATCATTCTAATACATAACCTTAAAAAACCCTCCATAAATGATGTCACTGAATCATTCTCACTTTGGAAATATTTCATTTTTACGTCTTGGGGTGCCTTATTTATTTTTGCCTTTTTATATATATATATATATATTTGATATAATATATATATATATTTTATTTTTTTATCCCTCTTATTATGAGATTGAAATGGCAGATTCTCATGTTCTTGTGATTTTAATTTCATTTCAAAGTATTAGACTTTTCACACATACTATACAAAGAGGCGAGCAGACGCTCTTTATCATACAGAACTGACTGTTATTAGCTATATATGACTCACAGGATGTTCAAATGTATTATCAACTCACTTGAGATTGAGCTATTTTTAGCATTTACTTCCCTGTGGATGGGGGCCTTTTTCCCCCAATAAGACACGATCATTAGATGGTTTTTCCCACCTACTTGACCTTGCTATTCGTGATATACCGAAATATAATCGTGAGATTCCTTATTCACCATTGGAAAGTTGTTTGTTATGATACTTTTTACTCACAATGGAACAGCCTCTGGGAAATTGAAATCCCAAGCAAACTGTTTTGACCTATTTCAAAAATACATAACAGAAATGTTTTCCAACCTACATGCCTTTTTATTTGGCAGAACAAATAGATAAGTATTGCTTTAAAAAAAAATTGTTTTAAACACAATATCGTAAAAATTATTTAGCTAGTAGAAACATATTTTTTTACATTGGGTGATATTCCGGGTCATAGTCAGAAATTTATCCATTAGAATCTTCATCTGTTTCAATATTTTCTCTTATTCACATATCTGATTGTTATTAGTTATATGACCCACAGGATGTACAAATGTATTATTAACCCACTGAAGACTGAGCTATTTTTAGCTTTTACTTCCCTGTAGACATGCTTTTTTTCCCAATTCAAAATTTTTTAGACAAATGTTTTCCAAACCAACATGCGTTTTGTTTGGAAGAACAAATAGACAAATATTGGTTTATCGTTTAAATGTGAATATAAAAGTTATGGTTTGTTAAAAATGTACACAATTCCCAATTCCCAATTTCTGAGAGAGAAAAAAATGAATGCAAAAAAAAACAACCTAAGAAAAATTGGGTGATATTCAGGATCACTGACAGGAATCTATCCATTAGAATCTTCATCTGATCCATTGAAAACAAAATGGACAAGATTAAAAAAAAATGGTTTGTCAGACAGACGATCCCAAAACAATAGGTGAAAGTGACTAGTTAGAAATATGACTTTCACTTTAATCCATCTACTTTCACTTCTCTGACATGGGTTCGCAGTTTACTTCATAAGAAAAAGATATCTTGTTCCACACCAAAACGTGGATTGGCACATAAACGGAAAAATTACTTAGCTTCCAGTCGACTACAAATGCAGCTCTCAATTCTAGATTTACACTGTGTTATCTACCGGTCAAGTCAATCATGCAGGGGTACAGGATCCATCCACAGGGAGTAATTGCGCCCCCCTCTCACATTCGCGAGGTGTGTCACTGGCGAGTGAAACAATTATTGTATTTCCTCTATTATATGTAGCGCTGGATGTCATATTTGGTATTCTTCTTTCTTTCTTGATCAATTTACCTTTTGTACCTTTCGGTGCAAGGCTTAAGCATCATAAACAAACTTTCACCACTGGTTTCTATCCAATGTCTTCCTTTTTGCGTCTATCCCTCATTTTTGATGGTTTCTGTAATTACTTCCTGCCATGTTGTTTTTGGTATCCTACTATCATTCATTCTGTTTACATGTCCAAACCATGTTAGTTGATTTTTCTCTATTTTCTTTTCTAAACTTTGTTTTCACTTCTTCTCTAATTCTGGTGTTTCATTTGTGCAAATGTTTTCTTTCATCTTTGTTGTAACAGTGGGCGACATTCGTCTGCAAGGAATCAGGGCTCTGGGCGAGCTGGTACGAGCAGGGGCTCTACAGTAGCAGCCAGGGAGAGATCAGACGGGAAAGGCGGAGGGGTGCACCATAACACAGTAGCAGCAACAGCAGGAGCATCTGCAGCAGCAGCATCAATGTCATCCTCCAACCAACAACAACAGTCAGATGCCAATGCTAACCCTGGTGGTGGCGGTACAGGGGCCAGACCCAGGGACGGGGCTGGACCTATGACACAGACAGACGGTCAGGGTGAGTAGATTACGTCATTGTCTGATGCTACACTCACTGGAGTGCTGGTTGTCTCTGTGTTTGTTTACTGTATTTGTGTTTAGGGATTGTGGCTGTTATACAAACTTTGCAAAATTAGTGCTTTACTTGAAGTCATTTCTGTGACAGCGGTTCAGGTTAATTTATCAATTATCATTATTGGACCTGAGAAGAAAGAAAAAAAGACGTATGGGACCATGAGAAAGGTTTCTGACAACCGTTACATTATTTTTTAAATTTTTTTTATTTTTAGGATAATAAAACAGTGAGTAGCCAGCAGGGTAATCTGTTGAAATTCATGTATTTTTCATTGGAACAATGGAAAGAAAAAGACTTCTTTGGTGTAACTGGCATTTTAATTCATACTGTAGTTGTGTTTATTCTTTTTATTTAGAATATCTTTTTGAAATATATATTTATGTATTTTTGTATTTGACAGGCTCAGGAGTGTTGCTTGGGGCTGTTGGGGGAACTGGTCCTGAAAATGAGTCAGACGAGTCTGACATGAACAGACTGCAGGGTAGGACATACCTCTTACTCTTTTACCTTTTGTTTTTTTCTGTTCCTGTTTGTGATGTTTTTCTCACTCTGTGGTATTGATTGTCAGTTTTGACTCCACGGTGGCCTGTTTCAATGGAATTTCTTCAGCTCTAAGGGAAAATTCCTTAGGAAATTGGAGATATACATCGTGGCTTCTAATGTATCTTACTCCTTCCAGCCCACACTATTTCAGATTATATTCATTCACAAAAAGGCATTTAGCTTTCCCCATTTTGATGATGTAATTTCAAATCTGAATGAAAATGAAAACAACCTACCCATTCCACTGAATAAATATTACAGTCCTCCATGTCAATACCTATCTGGTGTTATTAGTATTAGCATCCCACATTTGGTCATGGGATCCCTTTCTTGAATTGAACACTGTCCTTGTGTGGTAGATTACCCACCTCTATTTTGAGGTAAAAAATCCCCTGAACTTTTGCTTGCAGTAGCAACGACCACTTTGGAGCCTAATGAATAGCACATGAATATGTATCAATATTTTTTGGACATTCATGTAGTTGGCCTACTAGGTCTAAAACCATGAGTGACATATCAGTGGTCATACTCATATTCAGGTTGTGTGCGCTGTTGCCATTTCCATTTAAACTTTTGTTTTTCTTGCCTACTTATTCATTAGAAAATGCTAAGATGTTTTTTTTGTTAATGGTGTAAGGAGATTTGATTATATTATAATCCTTTTTGAAAAATGTTTTCCAGCTCTGCTAGAAGCACGGGGCTTGCCATCCCATCTGTTTGGTGCTTTGGGACCTCGTATGCACCAGCTGCTTCACAGGACCATGAGTGGAGGAACCTGTGAGTACAATTCTCTCTTTCCTCTCTTTTTGCATCATTGTTGTAACGTCCTCAATGAGCAAACTGTTGTAATTTCTATATAATGAATCAAAATTGACTTTGTCAATTGACCTAGATGGTTTTTGTTGGGGTTTTTTTTTATTGTTACAGTTAGTTTTGATTTTAAAGTGTAATTTTTTGCTGTTGTTGGTATTAATCAAACTCATTATTTGAAGTTGAACAAGGCTGCCATCTGTGACAAAAAATGTTTATGATGTTTGTACAATGATAAACTGATAGTCTTGTTCTCACTTGAACATTGTCTGGTTTTAAAATGTCTGCGTTCATATATATATATATATATATTTGCATGATTAAAAAAACATTAAAGCTGTGCTGCATTTGTATTTTTTTAAGTAATAGGGTAAGCGTTTTAAAACGCTTTGATTCATGAAAAAATGCTTTCATCACTCAATAAGTTGTCTTGTGCTCAAAGGTTAACACTATCTTTGTGTGTGTGTGTCACGTTCATACACGTTCATACTTGCAGACCTATCAAATCTGTATATTCAGGAAAATTCTAATTTATCATAGGCTCGCCATGTAAAAATATCACAAAATTCTCTGGATTGATGCACGTCTGTTGTTCTGTATTTGAGTTACTTTATTTTTGAAAACATGGAGTCTGAAATATGATGATGATGACATTGTGGTGAGAACATTTTTAAAAACCAACACATTTTTAATACTTTATTGTTTTGCCTTCTCATTTCCCCTTTTCCTTTTCTTTCTTCATTTGTATTGCTGGTAAATTCAGTAACCAAAGTACAGCACCTGCTTCAGAGCCTCCAGGCGACTGGGGATGAAGCCCAACAGTTGTCTGCCTTGATGGAAATGTGCCAGGTCAGTTTTTTGTTTGTTTTTCTTTTGTTGGGTTGTTTTTTCCAAAACCAAATTTAAATGGGGTTTTTTTAGGGGTTTTTTTTCTAAATTTTCTAAAATCCTAAATTGTTATCGTGGAAAATCTGATGAGTCACTTAATGTTTGGTTTATTTATTGTTCTCCTAAAGTTACTTTTAGAATACCAACAAATTCTGTTTTGGAGATTTTACAACTGTTCTGTTTTTGACCTTTCCCCTCCAGATCCTTGTGATGGGCAATGAAGACAGCCTTGTTGGTTTCCCCATCAAGCTGGTGGTGCCAGCCCTCATCCAGCTACTCCAGATGGAACACAATTTTGAGATGATGATCCATGCCAGTCGGGCCCTCACTTACATGATGGAGGCCCTGCCTCGCTCCTCGGCTTGTGTGGTGGAGGGAGTGGCTGTCTTCTTGGAAAAGGTAAGCGCAATTCAAACTGACAAGTTGGGTTTTGCAGGGGTTTTCTTCTGGTGCGATCTAGATTTTAAAGCTTGTGAGTCTCATAAATCCTGTTTTTTTGTTGGTGGTTTTTTGGGTTGGTTTGTTTGCCATATTTGCCATATTATTTTTATCATCAGCTATAAGACATTTTCAGCCCATTGTGTTTGGTAATGTGTTTTTTATTACATGTTTCTACGGTTGTGAATATTATATGAATGACTTGCATGGTATGTGTGTGTGTGAACGTATGAAAAAATTATGTTAGTAATTTCGATGTATCATGTGTTTAAACAGAGCATTTTGTTAGCACAAATAATTTCCCTCTTTTGATTAATAAAGTATATCTTATCTTGTCTCATATTTATTTTTATGCTAATGGATAGAAATGATCCAGTCTTATTTTCTTGAGTAAGTGTGTTCTTGTTTCTGTTTTACCACAAACTTGGTTAGTAGACCTGGTGGTTGGGGACAAGGAAAGAGAGCGATCAAAGAAAATAAATGAAAAGGGAACGGGCACTGATGGTCTAGTAGACAGAGTTATAGTGGGATAATGTATCAGTGCCAGTGAGAGACAAGAACTGAAAATAGGAAAAAGAAAGTATACTATGGCTACTTGGACATGGAATGAAACATCAGTAGTTTCTTCACTTCATTGATAGAGTGCTTTTGGCATGTGCTCCTTTATTATGTAAAGATGTTAAACAATTTATTATATTATCATTTCCTTCAATTGACTATTTCCAGCTCCAAGTGATTAACTGTATTGATGTAGCAGAGCAGTCACTGTCAGCCTTGGAAACTTTGTCTAAGAGGCATGGAAAAACTGTTCTTCAAGCTGTAAGTAGAATGCTATATATATACACATTTTTCCTGTGATTGACTTATACTTTTCATTTTGTCCCCTAGTTACTCCTCTTTGGTTATGTTGTACCATTGAAAAATAATTTGTAACAGTAAGAATATTAACGCTGTTGATTGATAAGAGTGTTGACATAAATTTAGATGTTTTTTTACCATTTGATTAGAATTAGAATAGAACATAATATTCATAGATGGGTTGATGAGATTTATAGATAGCGAGTCCAAAAACCAAAAGATACCTGAAGGAAATGAGAAAGCGTTGGAGATATCTCCTTTTTCACTTTTCATTTCATTACTATATTGAGTGAGATGAGCATTTATGGTTTCTTGATTATTTTCCTTTGAATTTCAGGGAGGTATTTCAGCCTGTTTGATGTTCCTGGACTTCTTCAGCATCATCGCCCAAAGACGGGCCTTAAACATCACGGCCAACTGTGTCCAGTCCATGTCGTCAGATGAATTTCATTACATGAGGGACTCGCTGTCCCTGCTCAGTGGAAGGCTTAGTCATTCAGTATGTGGTTGTCAAAGTCATGATTAGTATTTTGTCTTTCTTTCTTTCTTTCTTCATCTTGCCGTCACAGCGTTTACTCCTGATTTGGATCAGACAGAGTGTTCGTGCAAATAATTATTGAGTTTTCTCTTTATGATAATGCCAACAACTTTGCTTTTGGTCTCATCGTAAGCAGTATGGACCCATTCCAAGTGATTCTTGTTCATCTGGAATCAGCGATAAGAAATGACAATTATACAAATTGTTTGTTCCTTGTTCCTGGAAGCTAAATTTCTTCGTCATCAGCATATCTCTAATAAATGGAATTTTGATTGTGTAGCTCTTGTCTTGTATGTTTGGATCTTTTGATACATCTTCCTCCTCACAATCTTCCGTGTTATGTTACCAAATGGAATACCTGATTGTCTCTAGTCAAAGATCCAGCCATTTGTTTACTTTTACCGCCTTCTCTCTTTGCATCTTACCTTCTTCTCTCACACATCATCGTCATCATCATCATCATCAGTCACTTTGGTTTAGTTTCTCATCTTGACTTTTTTACGCTCTTATTGTTTGTGAGGTTTTATTATTAGTTGTTTTTTTCTTTCTCCCTAATGACCATCTTCTCTTCCTTGTATGCTACAACTAAAATTGATGTTAAAATGTTTGTTCGTGTTTCTTTCCATGTAATTCAGGACAGCAAATCAGTGGAAAGCGTATGCCTGTGCTTTGCACGTTTGGTTGACAATTTCCAGTCTGATCAGCGTTTGTTGAAAGAGATTGCTGTCCATGATCTTCTCACCAACATACAACAATTGGTAAGACTCTCTTTGATACAAGAATGATGATGTAATACTATTACTGTATAGATATGAGGGCAGTCATGGGTTGACACGATGCAACGGTTTTAGCATTAACCAATGGCCAATAAGCAAGTATATTGATTAATTGTAATCTGATAATTTTTACTTTTAGTTTTAAATACTTATCATCTGATGAAGTTCATAATATGCTTATATTTTTTATACATATATGATTGCTATAATGTGCCATAATATTGAAATAACCTGACAAATTTGATTGAATTGACTTTATTTTTGTGTGTGTGTTTGACCCAGCTGATGATGAGCCCCCCTGTCATCAACACTGGTGTGTTCATCACCGTCATCCGCATGCTGGTGGTCATGTGTTCAAACTGCCCAGATCTGGCTGTCATCCTGCTCAAACAAAGTAAGCACAATCACCAT
This sequence comes from Dirona albolineata, assembly GCA_031763155.1. NCBI lineage: Eukaryota > Metazoa > Mollusca > Gastropoda > Nudibranchia > Dironidae > Dirona > Dirona albolineata. The sequence continues at coordinate 2,314 of JARFNW010033642.1, read as the reverse complement.
TGTTAGTATGATTCAGAACAGGTCAATTCTGTGTTTTCCAAGAATATTCCCTGAGATTTAATGGTCCTTTTACCCCTGTTTTTCATTCATTCTTATTTTGAACCCATCATGTCCATTTATATATTTTTGATTACTCTTATTTTTCCGAGCGAGTATTACAGTTGTTTTGTTCTTTGATCTTCAGAGGCAAATATTTTAAAAGGCAATTTTTGCAAAACTTATTAGAGGTCGCAAAATAAGATCTGTCCCAAGGTTTGTCTTGCATTTTGTCATGACGCCACAAGAAATTGGGATTATTGACTATGCAATATAACAGAATGAGAAGAGAATTTTTAAATTTTTGTTTGTTTGTTTGTAAATGTTGATTTTCTAATTTATAAAGGTTTGAATAAGGATGGAATGTGTGCCTCAATAGAAAGAAAAAAATGTTTCAAATATTTCCTTATATTATATTTGGTTTTTTTTCTCAGAAATTGCAGAAACACTTCGTTATATGTTGACAGGATCTGCAGAGAGTGGTGACAGATGCTTTGAGGTAAGCTTGGTAGTCTCTCTTTAGCTATCAGAAAGTAAAAGTTTAGTGCGTTTGACTTTGCCAATAGTGAGAGGTTTTTTCTCAGACTTTAGCTATGCTTCCTTTCCTATCATTGATACTCATTTTAACAAGAGAAAAATACCCAAAATATCAACATTCATTCATTCTGAGAGGAAACGTTATAAAGACCTTTACAGCCTTATGCCCTTAGATAGCCTTGATGCTTATCATGTGGATGAACGACTGGTCTATAGTCTATTACTTTCCCTGAGAAGATTGTCCAAGCGTCTCCACTGCATCAATGTTAGATCCTTGGACAGCTTATGGGGGAGCCGGTGGCGCAGTGGCTAAGTCGCTTGCCTTTGTTTCGAGAGGTTGAGGGTTCAAATCCTGGTGGAAATTCTGGTTTTTATCTCAAGACCTTGATCCCGCCTAGGTTATTCTAGTTTACCCTCGGAGTAGACCGACCATAGAGAAAAAGCTTCGCCATGGGAATTTATTTTTATCTATTTATTTATTAAATTGTCAATGTGTTTGCATCTGATGAACAGGCTAGAGAGGTCAAGTCGAAATTACTTCAAAATATGAATGGGGAAGAAGAAAAAAATAATTTCAATCTCATATTTTTTGTTTGTTTCACAGCTTGTCCACAGAACTCCACAAGAACTCTATGAAATAGTCAGCCTCATTGGGTAAAAAGAATTTTAATGATGTATTATTCATTGACATGATTAAATGATTATGGCCTTTTGCCTTACACATCCGATTTCTGGTTTTTCAAAAAGAAAGAAAAAAAAGACAAATTTGAAGGGATATTAATTTTTTCTTTGTGTTAGATGTGCTGGTAGTATATTTAGTTGCAATTTTTGTTAATTGTAACTTTTTCCCAAACTTTAATAAAGAGGCAAGCTAATGGATAATGATATGATTTTAATGAAGTGCTACTATTGCATTTTACAGTGAACTGCTCCCCCGGCTCCCATCTGATGGAGTATTTGCTGTCAACACCCTTCTCCGTAAAGGAGGAAGTATTTGTCAAGACTGTGCTTTCTGGCAGTGGCAGGATGACAGAGGCCTGTGGCACATGTATGCACCCATTGACAACAAGATTGTAGAGGTACGGACTCTTGTGACAATCATTCATTCAATCATTTTAACCTTTTGATACTTTTTAAAATTTATTTTAAATCTTAAAAAAAATTATTACACTGTTAGAACTGGAGGACTGGTCGCTCAGTGCGCCTGACTGTTATTGATATGCAGATAACTCAAGTTCGATTCCAAATATGGGCAGATATTGTTTATGGTCCCTTCCCTGTTCACCCCAGCAGTGAAATGGATAGCTAAGTCTTTTCAGTTCTGGCAGAAGTAAAGTCGTTGTGGAAAGTAATGGCTGTGTTGTATGCCTAGTGTTATTCAAGTCTCTACACTTGGATACCCTACCCTCAGTATTGAGCATGGGAATTTTACTTTTGACACTTTTAGAACTATAAATGAATTGATAAGTAGCCGACAACAGAGCTGCATTGAGAGTTGTGATTGCCTGTGTCTACTGACACGCCATTAGATGTTAATGGTGACGTTTGAAAAGAGTTCTCAGATGTGTGTAGCTTTCAATGCAACACTGTGGATATATATTATGTATATGCATTGTTTAATGTAGATGGTACACAATATGAAAGCTTATGGCGGAAAACACTCGGGGGCAGCAAACTTTTCCTTTTCGAGACCAGTTTTGGTCAAAATTTAAATAAGTGACTTGATGTTATATTTGGTATC
>JARFNW010033531.1:0-14461 GCA_031763155.1 Dirona albolineata | reverse complement strand
TATATATATTACAATATGAATATAAAGGTACCCTCATAAATATTCCTGGCGATATCATTACGTTATTTGTGTTCGATGATAACAATTGAGATTTACCGCTAATTTTCTTCTTCTTTTCCTTTGTCCAACAGGGACTCAATGTTGAGAGACCCTGGGGACGAGAGTATGAAACAAGTCATGCACCAGATGTGGGGGCCACACCAGACCTCCATGATGCACGGACACTCCCCCGACTACGACTACGGGCGAGAGTTCAACATGCAGTCCAAAATGCTGGAGGACATGAGGCACACCCTGCCCGTGCCCCTGGTCAAGAGCGAAGGGCCTTTCCCCCCACACTTTCTCTGTTCACCCCAGGCGATGGACCGACACCATTCTCATCCTCACCACCCCCAACACGGGAATGGTCTCGTCCATCACCACCACCATCACCAACACCCTGCGGTCCCTCCGGTCTGACAATGGACTGGTCTCCCTCATCGGGGAGACAGGGCGAGTCTCAGTCCGTCGGATCCGCACTCGCCTATTACCAACGACACTTTTGGCAGTTTTAATATAAAAAAGGAAAACTTTAAAGACAATATGATGCGAGAAAGTGGCGCCATAATTGATTCAAACAATATTATGATAGCTGCCGATAGTGGCAAAAACTTAGTCAGTGACCTCGTGGAAGAAGCTTCTTTACTTACTCACAACTCTCTTTCTCATTCTACCAATAATATACAGGCTGTGCTTTCGCTACGTTACAAACACCATCAGCATCATCTACAACAACAGCTGCAACAAATGCAGCAGCAAAAGATGGACTACAGTCCACAAGGACATCACGACAATTTAGACCAGATACAGATACGACCACAACCAGCACATATACAGCACCATGTTCCTAGGACTATTTTCCAGGATCAGAATGACTTGCAACAACAACAGCAACAACATCAGCAACAACAACAACAACAACAATTACAGCAGCAACAACGACATCAACATGACTCTACGTTTTCCACATCGGGGAACGTGCAGGCCTTTCACCCAAACCAGTGGGGATGATTCAGAGGATTGGCATCATCACTGCCCTCGTCATCATCATCATCATCATCATCATCATCATCATCATCATCATCATCATCACCACCACCACCACCACCACATAATCATCATCTTTACCAGAATCAATATCTTCACTACTGCCATCACCACCAACACTATATATCATCATTAATACGTCTACTTATGAACAGCCATTTGCCTCCTCTTCATCAACATCATTATAAATCATTATTAACATCATATGTAATATAAAATCATTGTTCTTTACTGATGACCTCGATAGTAGTGATATCTAAAATAATAATATTATTATGATTGCTTGTTGTTTGATGTGCCCTATGATAATGACATGGGGAAATAAAGATACACTGAACTACGTTTAAGTTGAACTCTGATAAGATAATTTACGGATAAGATAACCTTATTCTACATTCCCATTTTTCCATTCTATGATTATTTGTCTGTGTTTACAATGGATAAGATGAACTTCTGATACGACGAGGGGAGCGGCTCGCCAGCTGTGTTGACAGTGAAGACATGTTGTGAAAATAATTGCAACACTGTAATTGTGATGTTATGGGCTCATTGCTTTGAGGCAGGAATTTAATATATTATAATATTGTAAGATTGAGGTAAGGCCTGGGGACTTGCTAAATGTGCAGGTCTAGAAATAAGATAAGTGTCAATAGACATGGCTAAACAATAGAGTTTTCCTCTTGCCGTTCTCTTTAATGCACACGCTATTTGTTTAGGACACCTCACATCTTTTAGTAGACCCATTGATCATCTTTATTCCACTCTTCTGTTCCAAATAAAATCATACCCCCAAAATAGGAATCACCCCCCAACCCCCCCCCCCCCCCCAAAAAAAAAACCCCAACAAAAAACAACAAACAAATGAAACTAAGCCTTGCTATTCGGGAAGTACCAAAACATGCGAAAATTCTATAATCAGCACAGTGAAGTCTCTTTGCCAGCTATATACGCCTTTTTGTCTCAAAATGTTGTCGGCTATGTCTATTTACAAGGGTAACACGTAGAGTCTTTGAAGGTCCAAATACACATCATACAACAATAAGGAAGTCGACTTTAGTCATTTTCATGTTTCCATACTTAAGTCACTGTACGACGCAAGTCTACAGATCTTGCCATTGCCTTCACGGAACTTTTTATTTTCTATTTAACGTTATATTTTCATTGTTTATTTTTTGTCGACATGTTTCCTAACTAAAAAAGGGGAAACCTGAAACGCTCTTTCCACTCGTCTGATACTTGATAGCAGGAGATGCACATTAATAATATCTCAAGCACGCCGGTACGGTGAATATTTTGTCGTGATATATTATTGTCTTATGTCGCTTCCTCAAGACATTTCATCCAAAATAGATTTCAATCAAAGCACTTCTGTCATAGGGTGGGACATAGCATTTTTACCAAGAGATGTAACCTGTGTCCAGCGTGTATAAACAGGGTGAACACGGTCTTCTGAGAACGAGGGTGATAGCAGGGGGAAAGCGAATGAAAAAATGAATGAATGAGACTTGTTCATTTACACGCGGAGCACTCCTCTTGGTAACGCCATGACACTCTTTGCTTTTACCAAAGAATTGCATAGTCTGTAATAGTATACTGCACTATTGTCTTTTGATATTACATTGTTCAGGTGCTAACATATTATATATATCACATCATACTTTTCACAGTGGTTCAATTCAGTTTAAAAGTCGCCATAGTATCTGTATTGTAATATCATGTCATAATAATAATAATATATGCTTTGACCTTTAAAGAACCGCTACAAGTATGAAGCAAAGATGAGGAGGGCTACCTGAAGCTGGCAATCCGTAAAAGGGAAAAAAGTATGAGTAGTAATACAGCTTCTTGTCTGACGATGAGCAATACAAACGACGTTTCGGGTCCTTTGTATTGTTTATCGTCACACACGAAGATGTATTACCACTCCTACTGTTTCCCCTCTTACATAAGTATGAAGACACATTTCGAACCTATCTATCTTGCATTCCAATGATGACTGACTTGCGAACATGGGACTGATATGGATGAAAAAAATATAAATGCCTTCTGGGGCCATAATATACACATACCGGACATAAACTGTTAGCACATTTTGACAGTGGTTTTATACTCGAAACATTACTTGATTATTATGGTGATTATGTCATGTTGGTTATGATTCAATGCACAATGATTGTGCTCAAGTGTGCTAACAGTTTATGTACGGCATGCGCTGGACTTTCTTACCTTCAGAAGTCATATGTAATTAAAGAGCGTTAAAGTGGCGGTAACGGGTTTAATGTTCAGTCAGAAGTTGAGCCTTTGGGACCACTCTTTGTACAACGTTTTCTCATTTGACCCCAGGTGCGAATGAGTATCCGGCCACGGGTCATTGTGATACGCCGAAGTATCTGCTCAACGGTATGCTCCTCGGCGAGTTAAGATAGGATATAGAATATTGGAGCAAACAAACAAACAAAAAAGTTGCCGAAACTTGGCACATTACAATATCAAAAGCAGGGTTTTCTTTGTACACACATTTCAATCGTAAGTAGTAATCTTGAACGCTACAATTTGAGGCGTATCTATATTTTGTTTTGTTAAAACTGACCTAAAGTCTGGTTTGTGATATTAATATTAGATTGTGCATTATTGTGGCTAAGGCTTTATGAATGAACAATTAATCATTACCAATGAAATATAATATTGTATTTTATAGAATCAAGGTGTGTCGTTGTTGAATTGTGTGAATCGATGTAATGTGTATAAAATTCCATTTAAAAATGTGAATCTGGGAATTCACGGTACTCATAGTCTGCCCACTCCTGGCCCAGTTCCCTTGTAAGTTTTTGAAAACATTGCTGTTTGGACCAACGCCATTTCTTATAATTCTCGTCAACACATTCGATTTAATGTTGAGATGATGAATCATTTCACTCGATTACAACTGATATGAAATCTATTTTGTTCTTCAGTTGAGTGACAGTCGATATATGTTCGGCCTTCACCATACTATTATTATTATTATTATTATTATTATTATTATTATTATTATTATTATTATTATTATTATGATGATGATGATGATGATGATTATTATTATTATTATTATTATTTTAAAATATCAGTGTTTCTGATTCGCATAGGACTAGGGAGCTATATTATTGATTTCAATGCGATTACATTGTATCCTCACACACATAACAGTGCATATAAAACTCCCATTTAAACTGCTATACATATATGATTTGCTCATTTCTGCATTTACAACCAAAATGGATTGCTAATAATAATGATAATATGGCACACCAATAAATCATTGGATTCGGTTGGCATAAGATTTGACATGACAGTCTACCCTAAATGTGTCATGGAAGTGAAAGGATGAAGATGCCTACTCTTCTTTACGCATGCGTAGTCACATGACTTGATTAGCAATAACATGGAGGATGATGTGTTGTAAATAATAAAATGGAATAAAGTAAAATTCTAAGATATGGAGCATCTCAACATCTAGGGATACATTCATTTTAACCACTTTCGTTTGTTATTAGCGATGAAAGTGTGCTGAGAGTTCCAAGATGTCGGATAAAATGGCAACTGAAACAATATATGGAACGATTCAAGAAGAAAGTCATGTTATGTCCGAGAGGGTGCAGTCACTGGCTGCAACAGTATACAAGGAATTTGAGAAGGCCATAAAAAAATATGATGAGGATGTTGTGAAGGATCTGATGCCTCTCGTGGTTGGTATTCTTGAATCTCTTGATGCGGCATTCACTGAGAAACAGGAACTTGATGTGGAAATAGAGCTTCTGAGAGAAGACAATGAGCAGCTGCTAACCCAGTATGAACGAGAGAAGCAGCTCAGGAAATCTGCAGAGCAGGTGATCAATAATAATACTATTATTATACTCACTACTACACACAGTCTTGATTTTTAATTTATCAATTGTTGTAACTGATAGACCTATCTTTTGTAACTGGGGTATTGAATAGATTATTTATACAGAATAAAGTATCCTTGAGGTTCTCACTTGGCCTTTAAAAAATTAAAGAAGTGGGGCAGTCTTTGGAAGATCAAAATTGAATTGGCATGAGTCCAGAGTAACTACACTACACCATGCCACATGATGCCTTGAACATGATGCAAGGGAGTAAGATACCTTATTACTCTAGGAAGGGTTATTCTGTGACAAATATTCATTTTGTGATATTGTTAGACAAGGCAGCATTCCCCACAATTTGCCATGCCACACCCTTCTTTTTCTTCTTAGACTTAGACTTAGACAGTCTTCTTCTTAGCTTACTTAAAAAGTCTTAGGAAGTAAGTGTTCTTAGCTTAGTCTTAGACTACAATGGATAATTCATTTTGTGATTACTTGACATGACAGCATTCCTTTTACTCTGTAACATAATTGACCATGTTCCTAGCCTTACAATTCTAAAAGTGTTTTGTCTGGTGTCATCTTCTAAACTAAAGTTAAAGTAAGGGCTAAGCTTGGACTTTGACTTAGAAGACTATGCAGCAAATTTTCCTTCGGAGGCTCCATGTTAAATCTTATTTCCTATTAATTTTAGGGAACTTTTCTATGTCAACACATCTTTGTTGAATGCAATGGAGAGGGGTAGACATCCAATAGTTCATCAAGGTTAACTTACAATCGCAAGGGAGGAAGTTAAGAATTCTCTGATTTAGATTAAATTTAAATAGGAAGTAATAAGGGAAGGTCATCATTATAATTAATATGTATACACATAAATATAAATCCATAGCAATTATTTTATCATGTGTTGTTATTTTGATTGTCATGTTGTTTTGCTACCACCAGAAATATCTTGAACTTGAAGACAATGTGGATGGGGTCAAGAAAGAATTGGAAGACAAAGTTGAGACACTGGAATCTCTTCTTCGCATGTCTGAAATCAAGACCAAAAATTCAGCTGATCACGGTATGACAAATCCTTTCTTATTGAACAAAATATTTTAGAATTATATGTATTTGGTTCACATTATTTTTATTTTTTTTACTAGAGGTTCGTTCGTAGACATGTATTTGAGTGTTGCATCAGAGCTTTTGATGCACCCGTCCTACCAAGATTCAAAGCTATTAAATTAAAGCAGTATAAAGTAGGAAAAGAACTGGTTTTAAGGGCAAAAGTAATTGAGGATTCATGTATATATAGGTATAATTATCCTGTTCAGCGCCACTTGTTTCACATTGAGAAAATTTAACTTATCTTTCATCTTTATGATAAAAGTTTTAACCAAGGGGAGGCCGTACATGTGATAATGGACATAATAGTTTGTGATAAGTTTAATTGTATCTTCAGTTATATACCAGAAGATGCCATGTTTATCATGGGGGAAAAAGGTTCCTTAGTAACACACTATTTTTTAAACTATGTTTTCAGAGTCAGAGCTTTTGTTTTTAAGTGCCAAAGTTGAGGAGGTTTAGATTTTTACTTTATGATTTTATGATGATATTGATTGTATATTTATTTCCTTTTTTTATTTCCAGTCTAATGTTTTTTTTCTTATATTATTTTCTACAGTCAGTCGTCTGGAAGAAAAAGAGAATGAATCGAAAACAGAATATACCAAACTGCATGAGAGATACACAGAGGTGAGATTTGATTAATATTGACACTTTGGCACTGTAACTGAAGTCGGAACTGACAATTTCACAAGTTAGTTGTAAAAAAATGAGTGGGTCAGCTTTCTATGTAAAAGTATTGTCTGTATTTGGGAGCATTTTCCTGTGGATCAATTTCGTTTTGATTTGTAGAAATGAATGCATGATTATATGAAATACTATTTTTTTAACATTTTATAAGTCATAAAACGGTTATAATTGAAATTGAAAACAAACTATATCAAATCTTTATATATTAATGTTTTGATTTTATATTTGAGAAATTATACAATTTATTAGAATATCTGAAGACCCAGGAAGTTAGTGGTATCATTAGACTTTCTAAGGATTGTTTTATTGACACAATCTCAAGAAAAAATTTAAAGAGATATGAATACCTTTTTGTTAACTGACCCAATTTTTATTCCTAAAAAATCCATAACTTTTTTTTAAAAACAGAATTTTAAGACATATTTTTAGTATTCATAAAATGTTATTGTTCAAGGCATTCACTTTAATTAGTGAATGTCAGAAACCATTTAGATTGAAGAGCTTACTACAAATGTGGTAAATTGCTGTTGGCATAAATTGTATATTTTGTCATATAAATGCAAAAACAAAATACAATTCATCACAGGAAACAATCCCAACTGTCCCAATGTTGATTTCTTCCCCTTTTGATTATTGGTATGATCATCAACTTTTATGTTTCTTTTTTCTCTCTTTAGTTGTTTCGTACCCACATGGACTACATGGAACGAACAAAGATCTTGATGGGCACAGATAAACTCTCAGAGTTAACTGGCAACAGTCCTAGAGTCAAGTCAGTAATGGCAATTAGTATTAGTATTACTGATTTTATTTGAATATTCTAAGTGTATCATGATTATTACATGTAACATCATCTTTATAGGTTAGTTGTTTAGTAATTGTAATGTAACTCGCATTTGTTAACAAGTGTTCATCACCAGAAAAATACAAAATCTCATACCTATATTTTCTTAATTTTTTGAGTATTTAGTTCCAAGAATCGCCTTTAATAATTTTGTTGACATATTCCTCGAATATTGGGTTTCTAAAACACAATCTCAAATGAGGGGGGAAGGGGGGTTGCAAGCATTATCCACGGGTTCTTCCTTCAACGAGCAGAATGCAATTGAATTATATTTTATTGTGAAATTGACATGTCATATTATTGCATAGCTGAATATGATTACAATCGTTGGAAAGTAAGGCTATGAGAAATTTTGTCTGCCATTAGGCAGTTTGAGTAGTTTCAACCATTCCATATCACGTCAAATTTTGTTGTTGCATCTATTTATTTGTTTTTTTTGGGGTTTTTTGGTTTTTTTAACAAAAAATCCTGTTCATTCTAATTTACAGTAAAGGTTTCCACCTGCCTGGCTTGCGACCTGTCAGTGTGGCTTATGGGGGAACGATGGAGTTTCAGAACCGCTATGATAATAGTAGGGGTGGCACTCCTGTAGGATTTGAGCCCACCAGCACCCCACAGGGCAACAACGTCAACCTGAAGAATGAACTTGGGAACATGGACTCTAGCAAGGTTGACTTGGGAGACTTTTCAGAAAGTGTAGACGTAACGGAGAAGACTATTGGTACAAGTGAGTTCGTTATATTTTTTCTTCTTAGTCCTTCAAAGAGAGCAAGGGGAAAATTTTAACTGATTTGAACAAAGTAAGTCAATAATTGTTATCTTTACCCTGAAAAAAATAATGTGCAAGCATATCACATATACATTTTTAAAAGTTAAAAATCTAGTAACTATTAAAGTCAAACATATGCTCAAAAGTAAACTACTTGCAATTTTTATTTTTCTCATTTAATTTACTATAACATGAAAGTAAATAAAGATAATTCATTTTACAGCCTAAATAAATGAGAATAGCTTTCAGAGAGAAATCATTTTAAAGGCTTCATTTCTCATTATTCAGTCACTTCTAGTGTTTGTTTTTCCATGTATAATAATAATATCAAATTTTTCATTTAATGTGCTCTAATTATAGATAGTTTCTGGCCAAAATGTGACTAAAGACAATTCGAAATTTCAGGCAAAGAAATCAATATATTTGAAAAACATCAAATGTATAAAAATATATGTCAACCTCTGTTCGCTATCTTTGTGCATATTTTTTAAGAAGAATGTTCAGCTATATTAATTGAAATTATATCATTATAATAATGGTCAAAGTGGTACAATCAATTCTGTTTAATCATAATCCAGTTGGCTTCAATTTCTGCTCAAGCGCAACTATTCATCGCAACTCAAAATTGTTCAATTGAATAATGCTGTCTCCCTCAAACATAGAATGCTAAAGGGCTTTTTTCTTGTGATTTTGAGGGTGCACTGAATAAAAAAAATTATATCGATAGGATTTCCTTCCCACGATTCCTAAATTGTATTTTACATGTAAAAGATGTTTCAAAGATAACAAACAACCCATGACGTAAACAGTGACTTGCTCACTCTGCTACATGTATTAAAATAATATGATCTTATGCCCACCAAGATTCTCTCCCCTTGTCGGCAAGGATGGAGAAAAAAAAGCCATCATTATGAATTTAAGTCTGTGCTTTCCCCTTGCTGTCTTGAATTGATTTTTCTTTCTCCTCACCACTCTTGTTATAGTGGTAGGCAACATCCTTTCTGGACACTGTATTATGGATGTACAAGTTTTATTTTTGATGCTATTTTTAAGACTCTTTTTTTCTTCATCTCATCCACTTCACCATAACTTTGAAGAATTGCAGTTTGGTTTTTTTCCTTCTCCTTTTTGTTTTTCTTCTACTGGCGAGTTGTGATAAAACATAGTTGATTATACCAATAATAGTAATGGTATTACAAAATACTGCCTAAATTAAATGAATGAAAACATGGCTGATTTTGACACGGCTCATGAGTAAGAGTATGAGGGTTTGCCAGATGCTAGAACTTAACATTTGTTACATATAAGATCTTGAATAGTTCAATGAGCAACATATTATTTTTTGTTTCTATTGCCATGGGTGTCTACAACTTCTATAGTCATGAGTTATGAGGAGGTTTTGCCAGAGACTACTTTATCATCACATCGTATCATATGCATTGTAATTTTGTGCATCAAAGTTGAACAAGTGTAGTTCAATAATATCCAAACTGCTTAACTCATGTCGATATCTTAATGTGACCTAAGACTGAATGTATTTTTTTAAATGCCTGTGGGATGGGCAAAGGCATTGTTTTATCATACTCATTTTCAGGACACCATAATGTCATATATATAATGGATGTTTGAAAAAGTGCTGTAGTTGTAGCTAAGCATGTTTGTCGGTGTTTTGAGTTCTTTATCTTTTTTTTTTGTGTGTGTGTTGATAGATTGTTCTTTTAAAATGTTATATAAAAAAAGGATAAATGGGAAGATTTATTACGGTCGTAGTAATTGTAAGCAGACTTAACAGAGTATGACTTGTGTTACAATTGAGAAGGAAAAATCTTGTTAAGACAATATATGTTTTTTATGTTTTGAAATTGATTTCATATTACGAATAGGATAAGTAAAAAATGTACAGGATAATGATTGACATTAGTTAGGGGCATCCATTGACTATCTTAAAAGAGCAATTTAACCCACCGACTACCGGGATTTCTGACAACATCATGACCCGAGCGTTGTTGGTTAAAAAATTTTCAACTTTGATTATTTTCAAGATATTTCTTTAAATTTTGAACACAACATTCAATAATGCATAACATTTCAAACACAAGCAATTAAATATGTTAACTAACTAATTAATATGCAAATTGCACATTTGTTAATAGAGGGGTTAAAATATACTATTTCAACATTAAAAAAAACCCATAACAAACCAGGTTTCAATGAAAGATAGAGATAGAAATTATAACCTGGACTTCGGAGTTTATCTAAAGTCTAATTCGCAAAATGATCTTAAATATTTTTTGGGGCCACTCACGATTGTTTGAAAATAGAAGGCATTTGATGTGAATGAAGAGCAATGAGGTGTCTTGCACCAGCAGCAGTAAAAAAATTGCAACAAATATACCCCCAATTCCTCAGAGAGTTGTTTCTCGTTCAGAATGAAAGTAGAATAGTAGACACAATAAATGCTTGCGACCGGCCTCATGTACCTACTGTAATTGCATGGCTATGCAACCAGGAATATGTCAATCGCTCTCATGTTCGAGCTTAGTAACCGGCAATTTTTTTTTTTAGATTCTCATGCGCGACATTGGTAGTCAGTGGGTTAAGCTTAATAATATTTTTTATCATAGGTCATAGAATTTGTTAACTATAGTCTTTGGGTTTGTTTTCGTTTTGTTTTTTTCACTGTATTTCTTTTCTTTTTTTTCTCCTCCATTTTTGGTTCCTTTTTTTCTTGTCTTTTCTTTGTTTTTTGTTTTGTTGTCTTATTCTTGCAAGATTAATTTTATAGCAAAGTAACACTTGTAAAAATGCAAAAAATGAAATACCAAAGTAGATGCTTTTAAAAGGCTCTTTTTTTTCTCCTTGCCTAATTGCTCAGAATACTGCAATGATTTTTGGATTTAGATTACTAATATTTTTATTTCTTTGTATCAGAATTTTTTATTATTGTTTTATATATTTTCTTTGATGTATCCATTTTGTAATCCCGTTTTTCTTTTCATTTTCTTTCCATCATGGCTTTATGTGGTGTTCCTCCTCCCATCATTTCTTTCCAACGCTAAATTAAAAAATCTATTGACGCATCCATCGGCAATTCATTGAAAATCTACATCACCACCCTTGTGTGCTTTTGTTGCTGTTGATGACCGGGCCCGACTTCTGTTGATGCTGATGCTTACCCCATTAACACTTGACGCAATCAAATTCATCATTTGCTCCTCATCGGCTTCATCATAACCCACCAATCGGCTTTATCATAATCCACCACCATCATTATCTTCATGTGTGGCTAGAAATTCCATCAACCCCTGCATCATCAGCATTAGAGACTAGTACTACCCCGGTGACTACTACCACCAGCACCAACTCAAATATTCCAGTATCACAATCACCAGCAAGTCCCAAAGTATCTGTGATAGACAACAAATCATGCGTGACATCTTCCCATCCCGAAGGCAGCGCTGCTGTTCAAGGCAATAAGGAAATAAATGTAGGGGATGGAGAGAGTGGAAATGTAGAAGAGACCAAAGTGGTGCTGAGAAAGAGAAACAGGAAGTCGGAAGAGGAAGCAAAATTTGAGCACAGTATGAGTTATGAGGAGGATTCAATGTCAGGTATGTTTGTTTCTATCGATCCAATGTTGTGGCTGATCTGTTTTTACTTACCAGCAAGGCTGTAAAGATGCTCCTGTTTTGCCATGACGGTGTCGCTGATCTATTTTTAATGTTACATCAATGGTCTAAAGATGTCTGTTTTGCCACAGTGTTGCTAATTTATTTTAAGTTTCACATGGATGGTCTAAAGATGCCCCTGTTTCTCCCTGGTTTTATCACTGACTTATTTAAAACGATGGCATACTAAAGACGCCTCTGCCATCGTGTTGTAGACGCTTTCTGGAATTTGATGGACACTTCATTCATTCCTATCATCAGCATTGTATTGGACAGTACTGACTCTTATTTTCTTATTATTTTGAAACAAATAGTTCACCCACCCAATCAATGTCTTTGTCATTTGTCATCTTTAGATTTGTTTTAGTTGCTTTATTAACATCTAACCCAAACAAATATATTTGTTGTACGGTATTATTATTTTTCTGTCCAGCACGGCCATTCATTTGAAATCCCTTCCATGGGAAGGTAGTTGGAGCACATCAATATTTTTACTTTCCCTAACTCTCATCGTCATCTTGCCAGGGTATATTTCTTTGAGTGCAAGTGTAACTCCCTTTCAGTTTATTAGCGTATCTTTGTATGCTTGCTTTCGGTTTTTGCATTTAGTGCTGAATGTGTTTCTTTTTGGTTTCAGTTGTAGATCATCATTCTGGTGGATATATCTTTCAGATTGGTGTGGATTGTTGGCATTGTCCTTATTTGATTGATGTGTTTTCAGATCCTGCTGTTAATTGAGATGCACTTCTCTTTTTTTGGTGGTAATTAACACTTATTCTGTATCACTTTTCATCTCTCCCTCTACATCTTGACCTGTCCTGATGTGGTGGGCTATATCTTAACTCTTCTGCTGGTAAGTTATAATGTACTGTGTATTAAGAGTATTGATAATGGTGATGAAGGACTAGATGTAGATAAATATTGGTTTGGATATACTTTCCCCAAAATTTGTTTTTCAAAAACATCTTTTTCAATTTTATTTTTTTTATGTCACTATTTGTTTTTGCAGATTATCCACTTGGTCATTTGTGCATGTGAAACAAATCATGCACTGTACCTAATACTATATTCGATCTCTTCAAGCCTTGTTTTATAAAGCGTTTTAAAAAAAGTAAACATGTTACAGGGTTCTTTGTGGTTCTTTTGCATGGTGTTACAAGTTCAGTTCATACTGTCATCTTTGCCTTGGTTATTTTCATTATAATGACTTAAGTATTGCTTGAACCATGAAATGCTTTTTTTTTGGGTGTCAAAAAAGACGTTTTAGACTTAAAACCTCAGATAAACTTGTCACAGTGTTTTTGATTCAGTATATGTATCTGGTTTTCTTGGTGTGTTTATTTTGTTAGAGTATTTATTTTTCTTTAGTTGATAAGAAGTACAGTGGTTAGATTGCTATTTTTGTTTTATTAAGTCATCTGTGAGCCTGTCTGTATAGGGGAACAGACAAAAAAAACATCTGTATCTTTATTTGCCTTGCTTATTTTTGTTTAGACAGCGACGTTAAAAAACAAAAAATTGCAGTGTCAGTCATTGTGTTCTGGCTGTTCCTTCATTTCTTCACCCTAATGGGGTGGTCTTTGGTTTGTTTTTGTTGTAATTTTTTAATTCCCAGCTGCTCTACCTATTTTCCTGTTGACTTTACTTTTCTTTTCCAGCAAACCCAACTGTTTTTAGTGTTGCGGCTTCCCATGCATGCAATTTATTTTTTGTCTATCATTTTACAACCAGAACAAGAGTTTTGCTTCCATTTTCGTGCTGTCATAAGTAGTAATAAACCTTTCGAAAACATGTTTTTCTTTATTTGAAGTAGTTTAATCAGGAAGTGCATGCATTAGAATAGTCCTTTACTGAAAAAAATGAATTAAAAGACAATGATATTTCTCAAAACGTCAATACTTTGATTATCTGCTAATTATGTCTGTCAATAAGATGGAGGTTTTATTTTATTCATGGAATGGGTTACTAACTATGACTTTACATTTTTAGTATATTTGAGGTGCTCTATTTTGGCAATTTTGTAATCATTAGACTTTACAGTAGTAATACTGAGACAAGCCATGGGATGATTTTTCTTCCCTGAAAAGTAATAATTTAGTAGTGAATCTCCTTCCTTTTTGAGCTTCAACCCCACTAATCCGTGTCAATCTTATAATAGCCTTCCGGTGCAAGACAGATGGAATGTGATACCGCTGTCTGTTTCTCAAGCTTGGTTTGAATAACCTGATTACATTGCAGAGCTGACCAATCCTGTTTTTCACATAGACGATCCTGTTTATATATTTTTTTTTTTTACAAAGCTCTGTCTTTCAAAATCCTGTTTCCCCCCCACAATTGCTTTCACATTACATTGGTTGAATATAAGTTATTGAAATCCTGGGATTTGTATGGGGGTTTTTTTGTTTTTGTTGATTTATATTTTTTTGTG
>JARFNW010033420.1:0-14470 GCA_031763155.1 Dirona albolineata | reverse complement strand
GAGTTATCTCCCTTTGTTGGTTTGTGGTGATCACACAACACCACACGATGTTGCTGCATTATTCATTGTTTCCCGCCAGTAGCAGTAGCAGGTTTCTTTTTTAGTTTTTGGTGTTTTTTTGTTCTCACACTCAGTCACAGCAGACAGAGGTGATAAGTGTGTTCAATAGTGGGCGGAACATTGAGTGAACAACAATACAATTATGTAACAAGATGCTGTCTTGTAATTTGTAATGAGGCGTGCATGAAGCCGAAGTTACCTGCTTAAAGGCGTGTAGTTTATATGGCAAAAATTCGGTAAGAGCCATTTAGTGTGCTTGAGTCCGTGAACCTTGCTTAATAGCAGCGTGCTTAATGCCGGCATGTACTGTACCAGGCTATCTCAAAATATGAAAATGACACAGTAAACACATTCAAATCAATCTTTATTTCAGTTTAGAATACTGGTACTGGTACCAATGTATGTGTGTGAAAATGACGAATGAAAATGGTGGATGCAGAGGGATGAATTGACACAACTCAATGTCTCCACTAAACCCCTCTGTGGAGTTACAGGAATCATAACTGTATGGGGAATGGGGTGGGGTAGAAATAACACAGCATCAAATACAACGAGCTGGCTATTGACTATCTAAACACTTCAGTCAGCTTTCACTTTCATTCATTCTGTGGAGAATTCATATATATATATATGATTATGAACATTTCGCATGAAGATTATAATTATATGAAAATATATAAAACGTAACAACTGTGACGCTTTTGTTTTGTCACTATTACTATTACTATTAATTATATAGATTTCTTTATTGTCTCCTCATCTCACTTGTGCATTCTTCTTAGATGTTTGTAATAGTTTGACAACAGTCTAAATCTTTTATCACAATGTGAACACTGGTGCGGCCTTTCTCCTGTATGAACAGTGCAATGGTCCCTCAGACTACCCTTGGCAGCAAACGATTTATTACACTCACCACATTTGTAAGGATATTCTTTTTGGGTTTCACTGTCGACTTCAGACTGCAGGGCAAAGTTACCATTAAAATCACTGATAGACGATCTTGCTCGGTTATGAATATTCATATGACATTTTCTGTGTATTTGTAGGAGATTGTCTGTGTTGAAAGTTTTGTCACATTCATTACAATTGAATGTCTGTGGCGCTTTTGATGGATCAAAGCTTAAAGTTGTAATGTGTTTACCAGTTGGATGAGATTCATCAGTGTTATCTACGTGTGACACTCTGTTCAAATTTTCTACGGCACATTCTTCACCATCGCTTGTAGAACATCCCACTTGATCATCTTTAGAACTTTCTTCACTATCAACTTCAGCACGTTCCACGCAATTATCTTTGATATCTATTTCTGTTTTGGCGGTGTCAACTTTTTTCCAACAAGGAGCAGGCGATGAAACAATAAAAGGCTTAAATGTTAGTTTTGAAACGTGTTTACCGTTATTACCAATGATCAAGTCATCGTCGGATATCATCCTTGGCTTCTTACTCAAACTGAAACATTCCGGAGTGGCAATGTTTGGTAATAGTTCACGCAATGATACATTGTTTATCACATTCATGTCCTTTTCTTCGCCAGTTGGGTGATTTTCACTCATCTTGTACTGAACAGTAAATGAAAAAGACCAGGTGTAGCAGTAGGGTATCTCAAAATGACTCGGGTTCTGGATTCCAACAAAGCATGCCATTCAGGCATCCTGTGGAAAACATAAAATCACAAAAAATTAAAGTTTGTTTGTTATTGTTCCCTATAGTACTGCAATTAAACAGTGTAGGAACCAGCTCTGCGTCTGGACAGTGTTCAAGCAGAAGGCATTAATACACAGACCCGGGTAAAACTTATCCAGGTTAAGTGCAAGTCTGTGCCCAGCTAGTACACATGACCTGATACAGAGCTGGAAAATCTATGGATCAAGATTATCATAGTGCACTGTGCAAAAAAATAAAAATAAAGTAATAATATATATCATACAACAGATTCTCTTTTCCAACACATGCAATCTACGAGTAAGTTGGAGAACATTTCAGTACCACTGTGAATAAAAAATGAGAATGCTACCAATGCTAGGCAAATTATCTAAATTAGGGTGGCAAGATATCATTATTGATGAAAATTGACACAAATTAATTGCAACAAGAAAGTATTGTGTATCAATTGGCAGTTTAGAAACATTAAAACTATTTAGTTTAGAACGTTCATGATGTGAACACTTGGTTCCGTTTCCACTTCTTCTGAATGAGCAATTGAAACTTTGTATGATCATCACGGCAAAAGCTCAGCTGTTGATAAAAGGCAAAAGGGATTAGGTACATCCAATTAGCAAGGGAGATAACTGACTTTAATAGGACATTCCAGTATTTCAATTATCTCCCTTGGAAATATCATGACCCAGCGGTGCCCTATGCCAACATGTTGCCTGTGTGTGCATCTCAACGCCAGCCACATTAAACCAAATCGCATTGAATGAATTTTAAACAGTTGCAGTCGAAAATGTTTATATATATTCATTTCACACCTAGGGGTATTTTTGGTTTCAATTATATCAGTATCAGAGTGAAATTTTACATTGAACCTGATGACTTTGATAAGAGATGTTCTGGGAAAAGCCAGACTTTTGAACAAAGTGCTTTGGAATCTACCCCGATGAACTTTTTTATAAATAATAGTCAAACTTACCAAGCTGATTTCTAATCGCTTTTGTCTCTTCAGTATCTGCATTGCCAGAGGAACTTCAAGTCAAAGTTGCCATATATCATATAAGCTGGGCCAAGATATTTTCAGATTTTCTCTTAAAATCCTTCCCATGTGTGCAGACCTGAAGGGATTAAATAAGGAAAAATAAATATTAAGTCTCCTTAAATATCACAATATCATACATACATCAAATTGTTATTGAAAACCTCTTTATACAGCCTCCTACTTTTCGCAATATAACCATTAAAATATAGTGCGATAAAAACAGACGGCAACTGAGCTGTTAAAATCACTTTTCGAAAAAAAAAAGTAAAAATTCAGTCCTGCAAAACATCATGCGATGCAGATTGGAATTTTTCCCTGGTAGACACATGTATAGATGCCATAATATAATAGTTATATAGAACTCCAGATTTCTTTGCCATAAAATTGGTGCTAAAATCTATCTTTAAAAAAATCAAAATTAAAGCTGTGTTAATTATAGATACTATTATATATTATATTTGGGAAATTCCCATTCATCGATAGGGACAGATTAATTATTGACATTACACTCCAAAATTGGAAAAGCGTAAAGTCAGAGACAACAAAATTTACTTTGTTAAACAGCGGAACCCCTCAACTAAAACAGTCAAAATTTCAAAGGAAAAAGGTCATACTTGAGACGTCGACTAAATCACACACGAAGGCTATTGAGACAGGGCCACACCATTCGATTCTTAGAGGAATTCTTATAATAACTTCTAAGTTGTTGTTTTTGTTGAGTTTTCGTCACATTCTATAATTGTAAACATGAACCATCATTCAACTTCTTAATATTTATTTATCAATTTATACCCCAGCAGGCTGGGTCATTCTTCTTAGTCCTGCTCAACCCCACAGGGAACATGCAGAAGAGCATCTCACTATCATTCATATACTGACAATATCTTTCTTTACCAAGTGAGGAAAATATTTGAAAAATGAGTCTTTCCCAAGGACTCAACATTGACAGCAATGGCAGGATTAGAACCATGGATCTCATGATCTTGAGACTAACATGGATGGTTGATGTATATATATTCCCATCGGTGGTCAAGAATTGTCATCGTTCACTTTCCTGAGATGTTAAAAAAATATTTTGCGTTAACCCTAAAACCATAACCCCATTACGATTGGTCAGTGGGGATATAATAAAATAATCACGGTTAATAGCTATTCTGATGGCTCTGATTTTATATGGTCTTTGGCTACGTGTCTCGTGTGGTTGGGCTACATTTTGAGTTAATCAATATATTTGTTGCATCTGTCCGCCCAAATTGACATCATTATCAATAATTGTGCGACCAATTCTTGACAGTCAAAGCCAAGAAATCTCCATTGCCTTCACACCGTCGAATATGAATGGTGTGGTTATAAAGTAAAGGAGCCTCATGTTTGCGTCCACATTTGAACTCGGCTGATGAGTAACCGTTACCTAGGTAAGTAATGAAAGTGAAGTTCTTCCAAACACAGTAAGTACATCTACTTTCATTCGGTTGCAATGTAGAGTCTCTACCACTTACTAGATTAGCAAGCAGAGTGCATAACCCCCATTCAACGTTTGAGTTACACTTGCCTACATGCACTGATCGTTGACCTACTGACCCTACTTGAAACTACTTCCATTCCTGAGGAATCCAATCGGTAAACATAACACAATTACTACCAGACCAGCGTCAGAGGTCTAGGCTTTTAACCACAGATGTCAGAAGTTGTTACCAGTGACCATACATTATTTCAATTGATGCAAGCCCAAGATGTAAAACCTCCAGTGTTGAGCATAACTTCACAAGGACAAGATAAGACAGAATGTAGTAACAAATGGATATTGATAATCATGAAACCAACGCCAACCGCTGAACCTAGTGATCAGCGACGCGACGATAGTGTCAATAGTGATGATGATGATAATGATAGGCTAAAGAACGAACCATTCTAGCATAGCTATTCTATTTTTTCTAAATTTAAATCTTGACATATATCACATGTTGAACATCTACTGGTATTAAATGACAAAAATAAACTTAGATTTAACACACCTGCGGGCAGAAGTCTCACATTCCTGAGTCCTAACGGTTTTGTTTTGATTATTGTTTAGTAGGACACTTCTATGAGAATTTGCCCTGCGCAAGTCCAAGTACCCAAATAAATAATAAAACTCGAGTACCAGAGTAATATATTCCGCGATACCCATTCCAGTAGATCTTTATCGCGGTTGACATGGACGTTTGTTTACTTTCTTTTGTTTTTCGTCTGTGAGTTGTTTTCTTTTCTTCTTTGTTTTGTTTATTTTCTTTTAGGTCTTTTCCTAGTCCAAGTCTATTGTATACTAAAAGAAATGTCAAATAAAAGAAATTCAGATAGGAAAATACCAACAAACAGCCGCGTAGCTAACACGGGCATGAATCACCAGCTGAGTGACAATAATACATTTGAGCAAGATTGACTATTGTGCTGACACAGGTGTTTAGGCTAAAGCAGATGACCTGTCCGTCTATTGAACAGATCGGCAGATATTTCAGCTCTGAGGCAGGTTTGGCCGTCTGCTTGTTTGCATTTCGAGACCCCGTAATACTTGCGTTCAATTTTACGTTCGATACGAAGCTGGTGCCCACTTTTTGATTTGTGGAATTATGAGGGTCTGACAATAAAACAAACAAATAACATGGACTAGAAAGCCTCTACCTTTTGAAATATAATTTCTAAAAAAGCATTGTAAATGAATTCCAACCGTTTAAGACGTCATGCGACATCTAATCGTATCATTTTCATTGAAATTTGAATGAATTTAAGCACTACGTAATGAATGGGACAGCGATGTCTTTGGGAATGAGTATGCAGGTGACGCAAAGTAAAGATTCCGGAATCTAACAATTTTAATCATAGCCATAGAGCTAAAAGAAAACCGTAGGTAGGTTAGAAAAGATCGTTTTATTTGCAACCCACTGGCATCGGTGGCGGACTGTCAGACAACTATTTTGGACTCGAATCCTGGCATCGCCCGGCTCTACGTTGAACACTTGGCCACGGCGGGACGTAGTGCCTACCCTAAACACTAAACAGACAGAGAGGGTATTAGTCAAAATGCTGGTATGATGCGCCTAACATGCTGCCCTACTGCACGTCACCCATGTGAAGGGGGGGGGGGGGGTCAGAAGGATTTTGATTGACACGGCCTGTGACGGGAGAAATTATGCAAAGCCTGTCAGCCTATAACTTGTACGGGAATACGGGACTTTAATCTCATATTTATTTTTTAGTACTGCAATGTCAACGTCAATATTATTAAGGGGTAGGCCGTCATGAACTATTTAAACGACTGTGAAGGGACCACCAACAACTGGTCTTACAGAGTAATTCATATCGTTTTCTTGGAGAGGGGGAGGGGGGGGGGTGCTTGTTATCTATTCATCAATAAAACAATACAATTTGTGCTTTTGAAAATGTGCCCGCCCTAAGACTAAGACAAGTCAAACGTACTCATTTCATTTACAGTACTTACTTGCGGGCAGCCAGACACAGGACTGGTTTCGTTTTTGTTTTCTGTGCTCTGCAAACCACGTATAAATCGGGCACCATGAAACTGAAATAGGCAAGGAAAGGACAAAAACCATAGACAGAACTCAAAGAGCAAGGGAAGCAACTCGTCATAATAATGTGCAATAGTGTAAAAGTTGAGTTATCTAACTTTAATCCTCCGAATCACGAAGACTCAGTCAGAGATCTTGGATTAATAGAGAAACTGCAACTTCCTCTAACCATTACTGACATACTATGGTATATGCCCGAAAGCCCATAAAGGCGATTTGACCTAATTGACGTTGTTCTAACAGCGTTTCAGTTTCTGCAGTTTATATGCCACCCCCCCCCCACCCCCCAAAAAACACAAAAAACCCCCAAAAAACCACACACACAAACAAAACAAACAAAACAAAAACAAACAACAAAACAACAAAACAAACAACCGGCTCCTGCCCTCACCCCCCCCCAAAAGAACAATGAAAAAAAACCAAAACAAACAAAACAAACAAAAACAAGCAAATCTACCCCAAACAAACAAACAAACAAACAAACAAGAATATAACAACAAACAAAAAACAAAAAAGTGGTTCCTTCGTTTTGGTTGTGCTGAAAAATGTTTTGGTTCTTATTTCAAATATATTTATAGATTAGAGAAAACAAAACACTGGTGATATTGGTATACGAAAATATTTCAACAATTTTCAACAGACAGCTGTTTTCGAATTGTGTGGAACGTGGAACTTTGTTCATTGTAATGATACTTTTAAAAAAAAGTAGGCATTCATTTTGAACACGTGAAATGACTGAATGAGAAGGACAGCTAGCAATTGGATGCCAGAAATATAATGGAAACAATTAGCATTGTACATTCGTTTCCATCAATAAATCGTGCATTATGATGAATCATGTAATTTGGGGGCATGTGACTTGGCGGATACTCCATTATTCGCTTCTTCTCAGGACAACTTATCCTCCATCCATCGTATTCTAGCCCTGCGTTGATTTCACAGCACCTTATCAGGAATTCGATATCAGCGCCTCTAAATCTTGATCGGTAGGGGTGTCGTTCAAACCGTATTAATCTTCACAAGTAATGACTATATAGCCCCAATAGGCTATCTTTAAATTAGCTAGAGTAATCTGCCTTGAGTGTCATCACAAGGGAGAGAAACCTGCTTATTATCTGCCCTTGGTGTCATGCATTATACGGACATATTAATAAATATACATTATCATATACTAGGATACTGTGGCATAGCAGGCCGAATGGTTAGGCTACTCGACTCGAGATCAAAAGGGTCCAAGTTCGTATCCTGGCTGAAGCTACCGATGTTGAATCCTTGGGGACGACTGTTTACAAAATTGTTCTCTCTTGACGAAAAGGTGTTAATGGGTACCCAGCTTGAGGCAGAGAAAGACATTATCAGTATGTTAGTATGGCGAGTCTAACACAGGCTTTTCTACTGCATGCACCGTATGAGAATTGAAAAGGATATTGAATGACACTGACACGGCCTGCCGGATGATAAATAATGTGAATTCTACGACGAGCCAGTAAATGTCTGGAGATACGGACTATACTATAATTATAACCCAATCGTTATCTTTATCATATCCACTGGACGGTTAAATTGGGCACACGACGTCATCATTCGTTTGCATCGGTGACGTCACCACACATTGCTCTACATAGTTATTTTATCATCATCTCTTTGTTCTAGTTCCAGCATTACAGAAACAACCCAACATCTATAATAGCATTCTCAGCTACATCCCCAACAACGAAGAAGGCAAATTACACAACAAGAGCAAGATACCATACTGTGAATGTTTTCTCTCCACCTGACTGGCACTTTTTGCATCTCCCTGTGAGATTTGTAAATAACTAATCGTTAAAAAATATCGTTTGCAGGTAACCTCACTTCTGATCCGGACAAATCTTGGCTCCATATGTTCGTAGATTTAGACAATTAATTGTGCACCTACCTCAAACAGTGTCTATTTTCTCTTCCACAAACCATGAAGCTTACCACAGAATACCTAAATCTCCGAGGACTTAATAATATTATGCGAATGTTTATAATTCCGGCACGAGTTTGTTTCTACTGCTTAGACTAATATTATATTACTTTGTTTGAATTAGATGGGCTTGTTTGGATAAGGAACTTCCACTTCTACTTTTTGTCTGTCAGCGCGGGTTAAACTCGATACATCTACGTAGCCTTTCTATACGCCGATGGCGCAGTGGTTAAGTCACCCGCCCTTGGTTCGAGAGGTCGCGGGTTCAAATCCCGGTGGAAACACTGGTATTTTTCTCAAGACCTTGACCGGTCTACCCTCGGAGCACAGGACCTCCAGACTTCCGTCATGCCGTCTATATCTCGATCTAGATGTTACATTAATAGAAAGTGGCTCACCACTGGGCATTTGGTAATTGAGGAAAATGGAACATTTAATTTTAATTTCTGCAGTCTAAACAGAAGGTAGAATCGCCAGTTTTCATCCACACGAGAAGGCCTGTGTCCCGACCCCGCTACCCAATGAGCCTGGTTACGTACATATAATATTTGCCATGGAATATGTAACGTGTTTCCCTAAGGGTTCGATCTCGAGACTTTTCAATCTAAATGGCCGAACATAATTATCTTCTTTTTAGACCGGACATTTATGCCCCGCGGATATGGAAGTGTTCAAAATAAATATATATATATATATATTTATATATTTTGCGAGCTAATATTTTAATGTGATCCAAATGTGTTGAGTTATGTGCCGGAAAAGGTGACAAGGTTCAATGTTAAATCTGAATGAACCGTTTTTGGCTCTCAAAGGAATAAACAAAAAAACCCAAACAAACAAAAACCAAAAACCACACACACACACACACACACACACACACACACACACACACACACACACACACATACACACACACACACACAACAAGGACAAAAACCAACAAAAACAAAGACAAAACAAACAAACAACAGAAACAAAGACCCCCCCCCCCATCCTCACCCCACTACACTCACTATATCTCACTTTCGAATGGCTTTAAAACACCTTGTCTTGGGACCCGTCGATGCTACTGCATACCCCAAGAGACGAGGAATCACAACAAGGCTGGAAACTCGTACACACACTACTTGGTGCTAACGTGATTCAACTACACAGCTCCAATTATTCGTTTAGTGTTGTGTAACCTACGTTAATGCCAGGACATTCTACTGAGCATTTGGTAAACTATGAAGGCCTACTTTCAATAGATAATTATGGTTTCTTACATTAAAAAAGTAAAGTCGTTACTAGAGCCTGTGCTTATCTCGGTTTCAGTAACGTGAAGCGGACACCGTCACAAGCTGGTACCAATTTTTACATCTGGGTTGAGTGAGGCATTTGGAGTAAAGTTTTTTGCCCAAGAAAAAACAACGAAGTGACTGGGCTAGGATTCGAACCCACGACCTTCGCCATGAGAGTCCGCTGCCCTAAACATCAGGCCACCTCCCCTCCCCTCTTGGACAAAAAAAAGGTGCGGTAGAGTGAAAACCTTAAAAGTCAACAAGTACAAACAAAAATGAAAATAGAATAGAAAATGTTTGCAAAATCAATTATTTTCCAGCCCAGTGCCAAAAAGTAGGAATGTAAAGTTTTGCCTAAACCTGAATCATTTTGACTTGAAGAAATACTATTTAGTGACAAAATCGACTCGTCCGACAGCTACGAAAGATGTAGTACCCACTCATAATAATATGTGCCAGACGTATTCTGGAAAAAGCACTAAATAACAAATACATTTTGGCCCCTTCGGACCAATTTATAATAGGATGAAGTTTCTCATCATTCTATATTGTCGGGACGCTGGTCTGGCTAGTTATACGCTCGCATTCGTCATTCGGCTATTATTTTAATACAATTTTGCTTTTGTACGGATCCATCGCCCTGAGAAAAAATTTTTTGCAACCTAATGATAAATTGTCCTTGCTCTGGAGCGATTCAGTGTAAGGCGAAATGATTTTGTCCGTCGAAAATCAGTAATAAAACAATGCCGATTATTTTTTTCCAGTGTTCAACGAGCCCTAGCATTTTAATTAGTGCATGGGGTGTTTAAGGGAGAAAGGATGATTGTGTTGTATTTGTAGATATGCGTAGGTGGTGGTGGTGATGATGATGATGATGATAATGATAATGATGATGATGATGATGATGATGATGATGGCGATGGTGATGGTTATGATGGTGATGATGGTGGTGGTGGTGGTGGTGGTGGTGATGATGATGATGATGATGATGATGATGATGATGGTGGTGGTGATGATGATGATGATGATGATGATGATGATGATGATGATGATGATGATGATGATGATGATGATGATGGTGGTGGTGGTGATGATAATGATAATGATGATGATGATGATGATGATGATGATGATGATGATGATGGCGACGATGATAATGATGTTGATGGTGACGTTTCGGGTTTCCCCTTTATAAAAAACAAAGTACATCTGATCATACTATGAGAAGAAAACAAATTGTCATTGTCCGATGTGCTTTATTTGTCTATGAAAAAGGGGAAATCCGAAACGTTATTGTTGACTGTTTTATAATATCACATGAAGCCTCATTATTTGTTTGTATTTGTATTTCTCAATAGGGGTCTGTTTTGTTATCCGATCTCTTTAGAACCGTAATTAAACAGTGTAGGGACCAGCTCTGTGTCTAGCCGAGGACAGAGTAAAAGTGCACAGACCCAGGTAAAACTTATCCAGGTTAAGTGCAAGTCTGTGCCTTGCCAGTAGTACACATGACCTGTTACAGAGCTGGAAAATCTATGGATCAAGATTTTTTAGGCAAGCAGGGGATCAGCCCATTGTGCACTTAATAGGGGAACGGACAGACAATCAACACAAATAGACTCATGAAAGTGGAATGTGGGGTAAGGGTGGACTTCAAATTAGCCTACACTCCAACATATTCCTTTTATGTCTATTTTCAAACCCTTGGATTCAGCGAGTCTCCTTCTATTTTTACAACTGTCGTAGTTTGAGTTTGTGAGGAAAAAAACCCCAAACAAAGTAATTATAATATTATTATGTTAAATAATTGTTCTACCAAAACAAAACTAATTATTGTGGAACGATGACATAGAAGGGATTTTTACAATGTTATCTACCACATGAACAATCATCATGTAATGTAAATCATTATTCATTATGTTATTTATTTATTTATGTGTGTTAGGAGTGAAGAATATAAACACACCAACAGGTTGTCCATTCATTACTATTGTATCAACAATAGGTGAAAACTGTTTGCTTGGGTTTTCCATTTCCCAGAGATCGGTCTACTGTGAGTAAAAAGTACCGTGACAAACAACATTCTAATGGTGAACAAGGAATCTCGTGATTCTTTTCGGTACTTCCAGAATAGCAAGGTTAAGTTGCTTGGGAAGATCGATATAACATTTTCCAAAACAACTTGACCTTGCTATTCGGGAAGTACCGAAAAAAATCATGAGATTCCTTGCTCACCCTTGGAAAGTTGTTTGTCACAGTACTTTTTACTCGCAATATATAGACCAATCTCTGGGAAATGGAAAACCCAAGCAAACAGTTTTCAACTATTCAGTATCTGTCCCCTCATCTAGAATTTCAACCACCATCATAGCCAGGTGTTTCTGGGTTAGCCGCAGCATCAACAGCCACTTGCCGCTTTAAAACTTACGAATCACTGATTTTGAATGGGACAAAAGGTTGCTAATGACTTAATTCATTTTGATACCTTGAAACTGTGACACGATGAAAGTGAATTTGCTGTTATATAAAATATAACAAAAATGCATTGAAGATTAAAATGTTAAAGTGGTTTGTTGTTATTCAAAGCGTAATTGTTAGTGCAGAGGGTAAGTGTGTTATCATCATTAGATGCTGCTGACGAATCAGCATTTTGGTTAAGTCAATAAATGATACCTTTGTGCATTGAAATGTGTTGGTGGTGTTGGCGTGCATGTTAAAACAAATAAATATTTATGAGATCTTCTTCAACAAGAAAGATTTTCTCATGGTAGCCTACCCCATTACTACAATACACATTTTATTCAATGAATTATTAATTGCTTTGTTGTATATTAAATTATACTCTCAGTTCGAAGCAAGACCTAGATCATCTAACATCCATGGTCAGTGATAGACTCCGTAGGAAAGAACTAACACGAAGAATCTGGGAAGCCACCGAGGCAACCAAGTTGGAGAACTAGGATGCGGAAGGTTATAAGTCAAGTAAGTCATAGTCTTAGTTATATATTCAAAGTAACAGAAATCATTCAGACCAAAACATCAGTCATCTTTATCTATCAACTTTATTCGTTTAGGTCCTCTGAGATCATTTTTAAAAAAACCCCATATTCATTCTTAAGATCGGAGATGTTATAATCTGTAAACCAATTGTCCAGTTGGTATGGTGTTAGTTTGAGTTTGACTGTGTGAAATGGTGGGTGTGATATATTTAGTAAACCCATCGTTTCAATTAGTTTTTTTTGTAAACGCTTTGTTATCTGTATCAACAAAAGACTTTACTAATTACTTATCTCTTCTTTTTGTTCACCTGGCCTCTTG
This sequence comes from Dirona albolineata, assembly GCA_031763155.1. Lineage (NCBI taxonomy): Eukaryota > Metazoa > Mollusca > Gastropoda > Nudibranchia > Dironidae > Dirona > Dirona albolineata. Next base: position 1,600 of record JARFNW010033420.1, on the reverse strand, counting down.
TTTTGGGTCATAAACAAGATTACTTCTCACACAAGGTTACTAATAGCATAGATTATCTGATCATCAGATCCTCATTCCTTTGAGCCCCAACCCCAACTGCATCTATCTTTTATTTGTGATTGTTTATGGCGGTACAATCTGCACATAAAATAATTAGGATAAAAAGCAATGTCAAAAACTTGATTTGTAACCAAAAGAATAATGAATTAACTTTAGGTCAGCAATTTGGATTTACTTCCGTAGCAAAGCTGTATTAAAACCTTAATCAACTGATAGTCAACCGAATAATTTGTATGCTTGGCAAGCAAATGAGGAATATCATATACAGTACTGATGTCTATAATTAAGCGTCAAACGCGTTAAAGGGTTGTTTTCTTTCTTCATTCAAACACGTCTTATTATCATTATTATATATTGTTATGTAGTATGTATTCATAAGTCAAAAGGTAGCCAGAAAAAAATACTTTCAAAATCATCGCACTTCATTGCAACAATGCAAGCAACTGCAAACAAGGTGGTGGTGGTGATGATGATGATGATGATGATGATTATGATGATGATGATGATGATGATGATGATGATGATGATGATGATGATGACCACGCATACAACAAAGCATATTGTTAGGGATGAATATGGTGGTCACTCCAGCCGCAATAGCCTCGTTATTTCAATATCAATAATAATAATAATAATAATAAGATAATATTAATAACAGTAATAATAATAATAATAATGATAACAATAATCATGATGGTAATCATTGATACAACCGTACTATGGCATGAGATAGATTGATTTGATGGATGGGGGTACTACCTCTGATTTCCATGTCACTGAAATAGACATGCACGTTGTACTTCCCAGCACTTTGCGGTATAAAGGAGGCGCGGTACTTTCCACTGTCCTCTCTGACCAGGGGGCAGGGCACGGTCCATCCGTCGTGGTAAACCTCGGTGCGGAGCTCTCCGTTGCCAGCCAGTGAGGTGTCAACTAAGAATGTCAGGGCATTGTGAATTCTGCTGTCATGTGACTTATAATATTTATATTCTGACAGGTCGCGACGAGTAGATCAATCGATCAATCGTGAATTGATCGATTTTGTCAAAATACATTTTCGACAATGTTTTTACATTTTTTAAAAAGAAAACATTCTTTTCTACAATGAATTTAGATCATTTACTAATTCTAAAGTTGTCAAAAATAAGCAAGATTTGTTAAAAGCAGGAATAAAACTAAAACGACAGAGTTAATGAAAATAATAAATTTGAAACCTTGAAGTTCACTCATAACAATAATAATATCATTATTCGAGCAAAAAGTTAATTCGTTATTAATAGGACATTTTACCATGCATTTATTAACTGGTATATCAATCAATTAATTAACAGTTAACAGTCAACAGTGTCAAGTTAAGAATGGAAATAGTATCAAGACAATTATGAATGAATCTCCTTATTCGGTTAGAAAGCATGCAAATTAATACATGTATTATTTTCATGAGGTCATTGAGTACAATAATAGTTGCTGCCTAACCGTGATGCCATCTAAACACGGAATGCGGCCAAATGCACAGTCAAGGTGTGGTCATATATATACA
>JARFNW010033309.1:0-14474 GCA_031763155.1 Dirona albolineata | reverse complement strand
CAGGTGGCCACCGTCTATTCACTGGTCATTATTGACGTGGCTTGTCAACACCAACAGTCGAGCCGTGCTCACTGCTCGACCACTGACGCCCCATTCTAGTCTCTTCATACCATTCAGATTGTATCATAATATACATAACTATAAAAAGAACACGATCTGTTGGCACCAATTTAGTTCAATTATCAAATATGAGTGGTGGGTGAGGCACCTCCCTTTTCATCCATGAATAAGACCAGAGACTCTAGAGTACTGTAAAGTCTCTGATAACACGCACGACAACCACAAGCAAACAGAAGCTCCGACCATTATGCATGGATCAAATAGCTTAAACCGAAACATTTATGGATTTGATATCTGAGACAGGCAGGTTATCAGCCCGAAATCCTTTATTCTCACCTCGGTTCCTGTTTTTGTTTTTTGTTGTTTTTTGTTTGTTTGTTTGTTTCTTTATTTATTTGTTGTTGTTGTTCTTTTAAAATAGTATTTTTCGTATTGTTTTTTTTGTTTTTTGTTTTGTTTTTTAATTTTTTTTGTTTTGTTTTCTTTTTGTTTGTTGTCTTTACATTTTTACATGAGGAATTTGATTAATATTCTCCGTGTTGTTTTATAAACTCCAAATATGATGACGTGCAACACTCCATACTAGTGTTGTGCTATGCCTCAATGCTCTGCTACTGTACGTGTTACAATAATATATCATAGAAAAGACAAAAAGGTATTGTTAGTGTTGGTCAGAAGCTCTCCCTGATTTACGATTGCCAGAAAAAACGTTCGTGATCCTTAATGGGTGACCGTAGGCATGTTCTGTCACTGTGTCAGTGGTCAGTGGTCAGTGGTCAGTGGTCAGTGAGGATTGACCGATGCTGGCCACACATCAAACCCAGCGCTGTCCTGCAGGATGATTCAGTGTTGTCAACATCTGAGGCAGGGGGGGAGGGAGGGAGGGAGCTGTGAGTCGTAGACTACCTCCTGTCAAAGAAGAAAGGTCTCTTGTCACTCCCGTCTGATCCGCGTCAAAGTGAGTGAGGAGTTGATTTCTTCCAAAGCAACATGCTGACTCTTAGTCTTTGTACAGGAATCGTGGTCAAATTCCAACAGAAGGACTGACCATTGACACACCTGCCCTTGTTGTCACTGTGAATTGGGTCCATTCGTATCAATATCATTCTATGTTCATAGTTTTTAATGTTTATAGTTGATGAAGGGGAAACCCGAAATGTCCTATGTCCTATGTACTGCCCCTCATGGAAGTTGAGAAAGATTTTGAATGCCACCTGCACGGCCTTCAGGCATGGGTGTGTGTGTGTGGGGGGGGAGTGAATGATGTAAAGGTCTATGTCGTAATGATTGTGAGTTGCAGACTTTTAGACCCCACAGAATAACTATAATAGATAGCAGCAGCTGTTCTGGGATGACCCCGACTTTTACATTGAAAATCTCACATGACTATCACCCGTCATTCTTATTACGAAAACAAGATTGAGTCACAATTTCATGATGAGTCATTCGTGGAGGACGAGAACGTTGTTACCTTGTGATTCATACATAACCTGTCAAATATTTCTAAAAATTGTAATCTGAGCTTAGCCTCATAGTCCTATCTGTCAAAATCCACCAAACAAAATGTCATTGGGTTTTTGTGTAAAAAAAAACCAAACAAAAAAAACCAAAAACCAAAAAACCAAACAAGTTTGAACAGTGTATCATCAAGACCAGGAGCACATGATAATGTAAGGAATGTGCTTCTATTAGATATCATAATAATATAGGACGACTGATTTATGGTTTGAAAGTCGGTGATCCTGTTATTGTTCATAAATGAAGAGGGAGCGGGGTTGCGGATTAGCCCAGAGGTAGTGTGGGGGCTGTTTTCTGTTTATGGTGAGGCGGAGTTGCCGTGGCAGGCATGGGTTCGATTCCCCCGGTCGGCGAAAATCTTTTTTTTCTTCTTCTATTTTCTGTTCTTGTCTCTCACTGGCACTGTTACATTATCCCACCGTCATTCTGTAATTTTTCAGGAATACGGTCTACAAACCCATCTTTAACAGTGGGAGCCTGTAATTGTACGGACATATCTGTAGACATAATATCTTTAACAGCTGACAGCTCATGACTACCGTCACACGACATAATGTATCATACAGTATTAAAGGGGAAAAAATATATAATGTAGATAAACAGACAACCAGTTCGTGTTTTTTCCAATAACAACCAACGTCTTACTGAGATATGCAGATTATGTCTTTGGTCTAACTGTCACTGACAGCTGTGTATTGTCATTGTCATCAATAATAGTAATAATAATAGAGTACATTATGAGTGGGCGGATAATACAACGAACGTGACTGGTGTGCGTCAATGGGTTGGTCACTGGAATGTGGGGACACACCCTTCATCTACAGGTGGTGTGTGTGAGTGTGTGTGAGTGTGTGTGTGTGATTGTGTGTGTGAGTTTATGTGTGTGTGTGAGGGGGGGGGGGGTTTATAGGGGGAAGGGGCTGTTGAGTATCATAATTTGCCACTCACGCATTGAGCGCGACATGAAGGAAAGTGCATCAGGGTTGCCAGTTTGGCATTTTTAATGCCAAATCGCGAAAATCTGGTGTTTTTTAAAAGCCGTTTGGCATTAGAAGATATCGTTGACATGTTGGCATTTTTTGTTTGTTTGCATTTATCTCTTGTCATCCCTATTATTCTACTAAATTGAATTTACAATTTTTGTATGAACTGTTTATAAACATATCATTGATCGGACAAAGATCGCATCAGCTTCATGTCAACTGTTTAGAGATTATTCATGATTAAACTCATCAACACAGCTTGCAAGATGTTACTCAAGACAGCATGTTATCTATAATTCAATCTCAAACAAAAAATGAAAAGGGAGGGAAATTTGACATTTTTTCACACCAACAGGCATTGTTTGAATGGGTTGTTTGACATCTTTGGTGAAATTATCTGGTAACCTTGGCTGCATGCTACGACGTCTCCCCTGCTTGCCTTAATATTTTGATCCATAGATATTCTAGCTCTGTATCAGGCCATGTGTACTAGTGAGGCACATACTTGCACTTAACCTGGATGCGTTTTACCTAGGTCTGCGCATCGATGCCTTTTCTGCCTTGTACACTGTCCTCAGCCAGACACAGAGCTGGTCCATACACTGTTTAATCACGGTTCTAAAGGGGACAGATAACAAACAAACAAAAGCCGTGATACCTAGAGCACACTGGTATTATGTTGGTTGCAATGGCCAAATTATTCATTTTTTTCGATTTCTTAGAATGACGACGAATTGAGGTCATAACAAGAACAACAACAATATTATAATCACCTTTTACTAAATGTGCAATAAATGTAGACTTGAGTGAAACTATTATAGAGTATGTGAATTAGCTTCAATGATGATTGACATGACAGCACAAAACAGTGACGTTTTGACCAGCAGTCAGAAAACCAGACGTGAATTATTTCTGGGGCAGTTTGAAGATGGTCACACAATGAGCGAGCCCCCGTATTTGTATCCCTTGTTCAGTGTTTTCATGTTTAGATTAAATTACTTGTATTATGTATATAATATTATCATTTTGCGACAATACACCAGAGGTGGTCTGCAAAGTAACGGAAGAAGAATAAGATATTATTATTATTAATATTACTATTATTATTATTATTACGCAAAAAACAATCACAAGTAAGTTTTAGTGAAAATAAAATGTTTCAATTTTGCCTTAAACAAATTTACATTAGGTGCCTCTCTTATCCTTTGGGGGATATAATTCCATATACGTGGTCCAACGTTTCAAAAAGATCGTTCACCGTAAATTTTATGTTATAATCGCGATTTACACAAAGTTTAGACTTGTGTCAGTCGATGACCTTAAAATTCTCGAAGGAGTATATATTATTTTATATATATAAAAACTATTTTAAGTCTAGTTTGGGGCTTCAACATTCAACACATGACAATGTCATATTATATAAATAATCTGCTGCTGTCAGTTTAACCAGGAGAGGAATCGAACAAAATATAGACAGAGTGACAAAGGAATGCATTAGAGAAAGGAATTGATAAAACCCTAAAACCCGAAATCAAATAACAACAGCCACATAACCACGCCCCCCCCCCTCTAAAAAACCCAACAACAAACAAAACAAAACACACAACAAAACAAAAATAAACTAGACTAAACAACCCAAGCCCAAAAATAACCCCTCGAGCTTTGTGCACTTTGTATGATGATGATACCATACTTAAAAGGTTTGCAAATAGGTGGCTCCAGATGTACATCCTGCTATTTACAGACCACTTCCGGAGCTCTTGGCCTATTCCAATGAAAGAAATAATTTGTGACGTCATTGTCATGTATGCGCATTTATTGTGTTCATGAAAGTGAAACATTGGTGATCGAAAATTGAGAGACGAATCAACATGTCGACAGTCACCGGTGGAGCGTTTGGGGCAGGAAAAGCAGGGGCTCCATTTGATCCCATTGAATATGTCAAGAAACCGCAAGTCATTCTGCGACTTCTAAGTGTGGTATGTAATTTCGTTCTAGTTCTAGCGATGACGATCCGCGGATAGTTGTACATAAAATTGTAAGTGGCATTGGGCATGATGATGTTGTCATGCTGATGAATACAACAAACTAGCAATGCAAGGACAACGAATCTGTCCACCAAATCATACATTAATCCATACATCGTCCGGTAGATATAGTCTTTGACATCACAATGCACTCTGTAAGAACAGACTATTGAAATTTCAGTGTGGGTTGTTGTGTATGCATTGCATCATTGCATTGGCATTGGTGGTGGGGATCGGATAAAATGAATGTGTGCACCATCATCAATCACATGATGATGATGGATGACCTGAGCCCAGAATATAATATTTTTCACTCACACTTGTCTTTTAGCTTTTAACCAAAGTTTGACCTCAATGTCCTGTATCTGTAGCATCCTGTGACCTTTTAAACAAATCAGGTAAATGATACCTGTTCAAGTTCAAGTTCAGTATTTGTCAATTGTACTTTTTGGTTTCTTCAGTCTTCATTCTATTCTTCACTTCACATCCATCTGTAATTTTTTTTAAATGTCTCCTTTCTCCTAGTCCTAGACTCCTACTCCTTTTTTGTTGATCAAATTCAACTGTCTAACTCCTCTAATCAACAGTCCCAAGGTTTGAATTTTATATTATAAATTGTTAAAGTTAAAAAATATATATTATTGTAGTTGACTCTAGGCTATATATATTATATTACTATTACTATTATTCTATGACTATACTATAATTATAATAATTATAATAATAACTACTACTACTACTATGTAGGCTATGACTATAGTAGGTAGGTAAGTGTAGTAGTATTAGTAGTAGTAAGTATCGTTTGTTCTTACTCTTACTTTAAATGGCTCATTGTATTATTTAACAGGGATGAAATAAAGTATTATCTTATCTTATCTTAAGTAAAGTGTGCTAGTCTAGTCACTCATTGTCAGTCAGTCATTAATATCAAGACACCCTTGCTCTCACATATATGTTGATTACTAATACAAATACAAATTCTACTAAAGTTTTGTAATAGTTTCTTGTTTGCAGTTCTTGTGACTTGTGAGTGTTTGGAATATATTCAATTATAATAGTTAAACTCCTTGACCACCCGTGACTGCTGGCAGCGGCTGGTCCATTTTTCTCCCAAATACTGGCAGCAGTCGCTATAGATTTACAATTCTGCACCAAACAACAAAATAATCTCATTCAGCCTCATTTATTCATATTTTTTTATAGTTTATATTTGTCTTGTAATACCTGTTATTGTGATACATGTCTGTCTGGACTTGAAGGGGACAGAAATTGGGAATCAGGGCCTGGGCTAAATTGAAGGATTTGGTATTTTTTTCCTGGTTGCCAAAGAATTAATACAAATCTAGTTCTAGAATTGACTAGATATCTAGAAAGGAACTAAAAGACTTATAGGTGTTTTATATTTTACCCTTTTTTTACATTTTTAAACAAAAACCATATTTGTTGTAATCAACACAGCATGTTTGAGATTGTGTGCTTAAATTACAGTCTTAAGAATCAGAAGGGGTTGGGTGATTTTGTTTTTTATAACCAAAAAAACCGGCCAGTACTGAGGCTTGCGAAAATAGCCCAGTAGCGAATAAGTTCTAAACTTGCCAATATATTTTTTTGCGAAACTCGTTTTTATGTTAATGTTGTGTTTTTGCTTCCTTGATAAGATATATTTTCAGCTCTTCATGAAAAAAGGCACTATAGATATATATATCTGATCCAGTGCCTGTGTATGGGTCTAAAATTTTACGCCTGGTTGTTTAGTGGAAGACTCTGTTGAGGAATCAAAATTTTAAACAGTTATCAAAAGCACTGGACCACATTGCTGACTTGCAGTGTGAAGAGGGGCGATAGGCCAAGGGAGATCACAAATAGCTAGTGATTTTGTGATTACTATAAGGCGGGAAATAAATATTAAAAACGACTGGGACTGCTGACATGTTGGTTTTAGCAATAAGGTAAATAGTAAAGTTGAGTCCCGTCAGTGGTGCAGCATCATATCGACCAAGGTAGTGTTGTGTCAGTCCAGATTTTCCTTGCGGTTTAAAAAAAATGCAGCTCGTCACTTTATCATCCTTTCGCTCAGCATTATATTATATATCTATATCATGTCTGACTAAATAATCATAGTTTCAAAAGAAATTTCCCCGTCTCTGTATCTAAAGGAGTTTATTTTCAATTCTTGTTGTCTTTGTTCCCAGCTCTTTGCCATTGTAGTATTTGGATGCATCTCATCAGGAGGATGGTATGACCACACGTGTATCATGAATATGGATGGCAATGCCTGTCGGTTTGGTACGGTAATAGGGGTTCTAGCATTCCTCATCTGCCTGGGATTCTTGGTAGTGGATGCATTTTTTGACAACCTCAGCAGTATCCCTCATAGAAAGTATGCTGTACTGGCTGATCTGGCCATCTCTGGTAAGTTTAGTGATTTAAGATAGAAAAAATTGTATTATAATGATAGTGACAGTGTACATTTATAGTATAGTAAGAAAATAGATCCCTCAAATACATAGGCTTTGGACACATTACGGTAGAAAAATATAAATGTTAGTGGAAAAAGCAAAAACTATATAATTATAACATGTTATAAAGAGAGGCTATTCAGTATGTATAAAAGTAACATTTTCCAATTTTGTGTCACATGTTAGATGATAAGAATACTAAAAAAGAAATATGGCCTTATTAATAATATCTTGCCGAAAAACAAAAGAACAGTCCAAACACATGCACATATTAAAAGATTCAATGACTGTATTTCAACCCCTTGGGGAAATTCTTTGTACAGACGTGAATAGAAAATAAGCTATTAAAAAGTAAATAGCATTATGTCATTAAAGTAAGAATAAAAATTACTAAATTTGAGAACATGTAGAGGAGTGAACGTGTATGTGAAATAATAATATGTGTAGAAAGTAGTATCAACAATTAGGATTTTGAAGAAGAGGAAAACAAGGTAAATAAAACAATAGCATGACAGACATATATCAAATCACAAAGCCTTTCCACTGATATGAATATCATCAGTGTGTATATTTTCAGGGTAAAACATTAGAAATAGACTATGAATCTTGGTTTCAAAGTATGATTAACAAGGCATGGGAATAAATGAAATAAGAATGTTTATGGGAGTTTAAAAAATGAATGTTATATGGTTGGAAAGGTTTCAGATGGCTCTTGGCTTGTATTAAAATATGGCGGTCACTTTGTAGAAAAAAAAATATTTTAGAAAATTTATTTACCGTCATTTCAGCACTGTGGACCTTCTTCTGGTTTGTTGGTTTCTGTTACATGACGGATGCATGGAGACGTACTGAAAAAGATGACCTTCGTCGTAGCAAGGACAATGTTCAGGCTGCCATAGCATTTTCCTTCTTTTCTATTGCTTCGTGGGTAAGTTTTGTGAGCTCGAAATTGTTCCTCTTTGTGATTGTTGGTTATGAATGCTTAAAATTTCTAAATACTATTACTATCAGTAAATTTTGTCTTTTGAATAGATAGCGATGTGCCGCTACAGTCAAAATCTATTTTATGACCCGATTAAACGTAGGTGATAAATATTTTTGTGACTGTCAGTTGAATGAAATGTCAAGTGTGATCAAAGTTATAGACATATGATGTACTCTCGGCCCTGAAAATAATATTTTCACACATGGTTAGCATGAGAGTGATAGAAAAGAGGGGGTGTGGGTATCGGGATGCAAAGAGGAAGACTCTGGATAGAGATCAGTGGCGAAAGTTCGTCCCACTTAACCTTACACCGAAAGGTAGAAAGGAAATTGATAAAGAAAGAAAGAAAGGTTAGCATGATATTTCAAGGTATGGTCAGTAGCAAATGCCAAGCTTTGCCTATAAAAATGGTTGTGAAAATGATGACACTTTTCTTTTGTCAATACCTTTTGTATGTTTTAAAATCATGACGTTGTGGTGCATTGGCATTTAATAATTTAGCATGCATTTATTTTTTTACAATTACCCAGGGAGCTCTCACAGTCTTTGCATTTCGTCGCTATCGTTTGGGGACCCAAGAAGCCTTCGCTTCTGGATATGACCACGACCCCAATGCCTCATCCCCATACTCATCCTTCCCAGGCAGTGACACCGGTGACCCCTACCAACAGCCTCCCTTCAGTCAACAGAAGGAAACGCCTGACTACCAGCAACCTACATACTAAATATTGAAACAATTTTTTTGTCCTCTTCAAGTGTAGATGTGTAGACATTCAGATTTGTAGAGAATTTCAATGGAAAGGCGTGCGTGAATTTCAGTTATTTGTTTTTCATTGATTCACAAGTTTTTGCTAAGTATATGAATAGTTACTTGATGTCAGATTCGGATTAGAATGAAATGGAATGTCTTTATATCACCTTGTCTTTTTCATTAATTTGAATATATTTGCTTTTACCCATAGTTATTGATTATTTTGAAATTATCATGAATTCGCCATGGTATTTTTAGCATAATTTGTTACTTGGGCTACTTGAAATGCTCGGCCACTTTAAAGATATTCTTTGCTCCTGATGCGAGCAAGTGTAAAATGTTGGCATTGTGTTGCAACTTAAGAGTTGTTCATAACGTGCTGCTGTTTTAGATCTTGAAATATAATTAATTTCCATAAGGATTGTACACATTTTTAAATTTATACTTTTTTGTTTTAAATTTACAGATTAATGAAAATGTATTGCGTTGATTGGAAGGATTTTTTTTTCTTTCTTTTTTTGTCAGAATGATTCTAAAAGGAAAGGCTCTAAAGTTTTCTGACTATTGATTCTCATTATTTGGATCAATGAGCTTTGGGCATTATATACAACTGCAAGGGTTACATTTATTTTTTCACTTTGCTTTATGAGGCGGTATATTTATTTATTTTTATGATCATGATTTTTTTTCTCCCCTTTTCATTTGCCATATCCATATATATATATTAAGTAGTTAACACATAATGAGTACACTCGACATCCATGTCGTGAATTTTGAATTGGTCTATGTCTTTGGTCACCATCAAGAAGTTCACCCTCTGCAGACATTCAAAGTGGACTATAGCTGAGGCTGTGCCCACTCTGATGGGCCCAAGTTGTTATCCTTGTATAGTTACCACATAACTTTTTTGACACAGGATTGATTTTTGGTTAAATTCACTTTTCTTGACATATCAAATTCACTTGCTCGTAGATTTCCAAGTTTATTTGAATAACATAATTGCAACCTCAGAATATCGATGTGTTATTGAACTTGATGGAATGGTTGCCGTCCCTCATTTTCACTTTATAGATAAATTAATTTGAGAATGAAACTGGATAAGCGGAGTGGATATCTCAGTCGATTAAAAGAGTTTTGATGGTAGGGGCTACCTACCGCAGAGACAAATTAATGGAAAAAAAACCCCAAGAGATATGCGTCAAGAAACTAGGTGAATATTTGTCTCTTGGCAATTGGGTCCTTATTGCTCATACTTATCCACAAAATAAACAGTAAATTGTGTATCATTGTGTTCATGGGTTCCTTGCTGGCTTTAGTTCTCATGCAACAAGTTCTTAGATAGAGATTAATGTAATGCCTGTAGCTCCTGAGATGAAAATGTATGCATCAACAGAAAAATACTTTTCGCGATCTGAAGGCGCTAGACAGAAGTTTTATTACACAAGTCTCTGAGACTTTTCCTCCTGTGTAGTCCGGTAATATCATAATTTTGAAATAATAAGTCCATTATCTGTCGTCATCCACTGATTGCATGACCATTCTTAGAATGAGTGTTCATGACTTATTGTATCTTTTCAGCATTGTATATTTCTATGACGTGTAGATCTGATCATATTGTGATGGTCAGTAAGGTTGATATTTACATTTAATCTATATTAAATATGTGATTGTAGAGATGATGTCCTAACATTTGTCCCCCTCATTCTTTTTCAAGGCTTTAGGTTGTACTAGATCTTCAACATGATTGACAAACATACCATATGATGCTTTTGCTTATGTTCAACTTGCTACTTTTTTAGTGGCAAAAGATCACTTGCTGTTGAACATTGGTTATTTCACTGCTTCATCCCTACAAGAATATAGGCACATTCTTTTTACAGGGTCCTTCAGTCCACAATGCACACTGCTTAGACCAGGTGCTTCATGAAATGGTATTTTTGCACTGTTAGTAGCACCTTGCTTATAAGGACCATCTTGGCATTAGATCTGATTATGAGAATATCTGTCATTTTGTATTTTTGACAAATATTTTTCACAATATATAATTGGCAATAACATAGATTAATACTGTGCATTTGCAGGAGCTGTATTTTGACACTGAGTAATAAATGACTCAAGTTGTCAATTGATGCATCATGCAAACATTGTTTTTTTGGGGGTGGGGGGGGGGGGGTGTCTTAAAAATAGATGGCTAAGCAGAACACCCTCTGGTGTAGACGAATTTTCACATTTGAATTATACCATTTCAATTTCATTTAATGCAATTTTTTTCCAAAGTATTTTAGGTTAGGGTGTAAAACTTTCCTAGATTTTCTCACCATTCTTCATGTGTATATGTAGTTTAGAATTGTGTCTGACATTGTTGATGTTTATGTAGGATGAGAACATGGATTCATTCATGATTAGTAAGTTGATTTCGAATGTTTCTCTTGCAATATTTACCTCATCAACGTTAATATATGCTGTGCATTGCTGTGATTGAATTTGAAAATCCCCACTGTGGATTTTTCCTAATGTTTTCACACCAAATGTTTTGCTTTTGGGTGAATTACAAAATTTTGATTTTTGTTGTAAATTTTGATTTGTAATTTTTGTTCATCGTGACTCCACAAAACTGAACCATTTATAATCACTTCATCCTTTAAATTGCTATACTGCTTCGCTCATCAATAAAGAGTTTAAAAAGAGTTTTTATTATAATTATTTTCCTCTCAAAGGGTTTTAGTTTTAGCAGTTGAATTCACATTACTCCATGGTCTCAGGTTTATTTTAAGTATCAAGTTGTTCTAAATCAAAGAAATTCTTCTAACCTTACTCTGACAACATGAAAAATTTGTTACATGTGGCATAAACATCTCCGAAGCTAAAACAGATAAACTACTATTTTGAATCAATCCTAGTGAGTTGTGAGTCCTCAAGACTCGTTGTGTTCATGAAAAATGCAATTTGATTCATGGCAATGAATTGAGCCTTCTCCAACTAAGCACCCGAAAAAATTCATAAAATCAAATCTCCATCTTTCATGAAAACAACAAATCTGTCAAACTGAGTATGAATATGAATGGAATGTTATTCGTTTATTGATTAAATCAGTTTTCATTGCATTTACCATTCCACAATGGCTTAGTTACAATTTTGTTGATAATGTATGACCACATTCCATCTGTTTTGTTGTTTAAATTATGTACCTCTTTTCTCCCTTTGTTACTTTGGTTTTTTTGGGGTTTGTTTGTTTTTTTCTCACTCAATTTGATCTGATCTTTTGTGGGCATTAGTCATTATACATCTTATTTGTCAATAGCTTTGCTTATTTTCTTTGAAATTATTACCATTAATTGGCACAGTTCTCATAGTCAGCTATCCTTTATGACTCAAACAAATTCAAGGATGTTTAATTAATTTTCGTCATTTAGAATGTGTTTTTGTTTTTGCTTGGGGGGGGATGAGGTTTGTATTGTACATATATGTACAATTTTCTTACCTTTTTTTCCATCTTCTGTCAATTAACCAAGATTGTTTCCTTTCATTCCATTTATTTGATACATTGGTTTTTAATTTTAATCATTTGTTCTGTCTGTGATTCACATGAGTGGGCAAACCATTTTTTATCTCTATCTAATAAAAGAACCCTATCTTGTATCAAGTTACATAGATAAGCGATTGTGTTGTGAATGTACAGTGCACAGAAATCCATGGATGCGTTTCCAAACTGCTAATTTTAGATGCCATGCAATTAATTTACATATTCAGTTTTGTAGCATTCATATATGTATAATATATGATTTAATGGCAATTCGAACTTCGAGGGCAAGGACCTTGAAATAATCTGATTTGCCCAATAAATGAATATCGTATCATGTGATACACTCATAAATAAACCTATTATATCAAATTGTAAATTAATCTCAATTTTAAGATTTGATTTGTTTTACACAAATGTTTTGGGGCTGGGATGGGGGGTCGACCTCTGATTGGAAAGATGATCTTTTGAAGCCAAATTTTGTTTTTGATACCATATTATTAAGTATTATTATTATGTTCAACTTCATATTTGTCTGCAGGCAGTTAATAATTTTGGCCATTTCAAACTATATAGGCAATTTTTTTGTGGAGATATGGATAAGGCTTTTTAACATTTTATTGATTACATTGGGACTGTGTTTTAGATTGAGTACATGGGAGAGGGGTAAAAAAAAAGGGGGGGGGGATGCTATGGAAACCTGATATTAAAGGATTGCTAGGACCACTGTCTTTGCCGTGTCCCCTTCCTGGTTTAAGAGGAACATTTTACTATGTGATAGATGAAGAGAGAGTGAAACAATTAGTGGATCTGACTTTATACGGCCAAAAATTCCTTTAAAGCAAAATATATCAACCAAAAACTATTTTCTTATGTATTTATAATGTTCGCATTGTGTGGGTTATGGTTGTTTTTTCTTTACTTACAGTTTCTGCTTCTCAATTTTGTTTCTATTTTGCAACTGTGTACCTACTATTTTAAAAATCCATTTGGTTGTGTAGTAGAGGAATTTTTCTTTTGTATCACATCTGATATATGGCTCACTTTTTGTGCAATACATTCTTCTCATTGAGGACTATCACTAATCTATATTTCCCATGTATTATGAAATGATAATTATATTGAAAGATTTTTTTTAAATTTCCCCACAAGGTAATCAATGTACTTGTAACAGCCATTTGGGCTCCTTTGTGCATAATTTAACTTTTTATTTTATTGCATTTCTTTTTCTTTTCTTTTCTTTTGTTTTTCTCTCTCTCTCTCTCTTTTTTACTTTTGCCATATTTATATCAATTATTATTGCCGTTGTGATCATCATTGTGAGTGTTAGATTCCATCATTAAACAGATCATAGACATTTCGGAATCTTCCTTGTTTTATTATATTGTGAGTGTGAAGTGTTGTCTTATAATCTAAGATTTATTGATCTACAGTTCGTACAGATTCATGACATACAAGAAGACATTATTTCAGACGCTTCATTACAATTAATTGCTGGCCTATTTGAATATTTGAATGACATCATGTTGCCAGAATGTGCAAAATATGTATCATGTTTAGGCTACGATCACGAATAAATGGGTGCTGATCTTTTGCCAGGCTACATTTTGTTTTTCTCGAATGTGGCAATCTTCCCCCAGTGTCATGTTTGTAGCAGGAGGGGCACAGACACTAAAACAACACAACAGTCCATCAGAGCAACACTGAATAGTCTGATGTTTATGGCAAATAAAGATGTTTAGATAGGAGGTTGATCCCCTGTTTGTAAACAAATTCTGATCCATAGATTGTCCAGTCATGTGGGTTGGTCGGACATGTAGGTGCGTTGTGCCATATTGCTGTCCGAGACTGGATGTTGTAGCAGTAATCGCCGCATTTCCACTAACACTCAAGAGATAGCACTGCTTATTTGGTTCATGGGTGTAGTGTGATTGTACTATAATAATAATAGTCCACTCCAGGTGGATGTTTGTCCACAATATGTGTGGTTACATGATATGACTAACATTGTAGTAGGCTATTAGTTTTGGGCCTAGGGTAGACATTTTATTGATATGCCATGAAGGTTGAAAAGTCCATTTCATTACAGACAGTGCAACTTCCGCATAACAACACCCCTGAATAACGACAGTCTCTGGATAGCGACATTGACCTCTGGTCCCGAATTTTTT
>JARFNW010033308.1:0-21473 GCA_031763155.1 Dirona albolineata | reverse complement strand
CACCCCCCCCCCCCCCCCCCCAAAAAAAGGGCTACCATGTATTACTGGCATACTCAGCAGCAATGGCGATAAAAGTCTGCAGAAAGATAGTCTAGATAGAAGTTGAAGAGAATAGAATGTTTACATAATTTGTACAGCAGCAACAGTGTTGGTACCAGGGTTGTTCCAGAACGCCAATAAAGTCGAGAGCTCTCGGGGACAGACAAAACTCCATAAATCACACTCCAACTGCATTTGACATTTTATTGATTTAAAACACCAATTTTGTTTTTCTTTCCTCGAACCACCTCAAGCAGTCCGAACCATTGTGTTGCTAGTGTTAGTGTTAAAGCAGGAAGTAGGATGGTTGGTTACCAGACGGTCCGATAAGCATAAAGAACGTCACAAGTATTGCTGGTCAACGGTCAGGTCAATGCAATAACGAATATAGTCTGGCAGATGGGAGACCCTACAAACAGCTCCTCCCAACTACCGGCAAAACAGGATGTATTTCTGTCGCCTTGTCATAAAAAAACCCCCAAACATTTTCATGTCTAAGTATTTTGTTGATGACGATAATTAATGTCGATATCGATAACTCTGTTGTAACAGTAAAATAAAATAAAAAAGCCAGCATAACAAGTGAACAGCTCACATTGAATACGATAATCATTGTAAGTGTGAGGAATATTTAAAAGAATCAGAGCTAAAGTTAAAAAATACCAAGACTTTTTCGTAAAAAAACCCACTGTCAAAAACCCATAAAAAAACCTAAAAAACAATAACAAAAAGCTGAGTTTCAGAATTAAAAAACAAACCAACCAATCAAACAATGTTGTCATCTGACTGTTTTTATATTACAGCCCTCTTGTTTGTCCCATAAACCAGTGTCGTACTCATTACTAATTCTTCATCAATAATAATAATAATAATAACGATCTGTAGACAACTGGTAATAGAATGCAATTACTTAGCTACCTTCTTTAAAGATAAATCCAGTGATATAAAGAGGTGTCATTATTCATAAAGACATCAAAGTCAAAAGTGTTGTTTTGATTTCTGTTTTTGACACCAGTTTGTTCAAGAATTTTAATTTATTGGTCTTCTCCATCACCAGCCCCACCAACCGAACATGAATTGTACAAAACATTCATGCGTAATGAAATGGAAAATGAAAAACAAAATTGCAAGGTCAGCAGTATACGAAGACACGAGCGCTGAAGAACGAATTGGGGTGAAAACAAAATGCATTTGATGACAAGGGGGTGGGTGGGGGGAAATCACATTTGATTTTTATAATCTAAGACAACAAAATGCAATTATACAAGACTTGTCTTTTCTGAGAGAGCGAGGGATGAATGGGCAGATGTAGCAGCAAGACAACACACGGCTAACGTCCTGTCTCGTCACAGCTTGATGGTGGATGGACTTGTGGACGCCTCATTTCTTTTGTTTCTTGGAAGATCTTCATTACAAAGTCAAGGAATTCAAACCAACCAAATTACTAATTAAAAAACACAAACAAACAAACCCCAACTCAAGATTCAATGTTGTAATGTTAATGTGTAACACATTCTTCATGACCAAAATCCAAATCAAATCAGAAAAACCAAACAGAATTGAATTGCCTTTATTTTGTCCACAAGGGCACTTTGCCTTCAGGGTATATTTCTAATCAGCAAGTGAGAAAATTATACAAAATGAAACTGACAACTATAGCGAAAGGGTTATAACTCAATATTCTCATAAAATGTTTCATTTATTCCAAATCACAATTATTCCCCCCCACAAAATGAAACTCTATGTATAATTTTTTTTTGTAAAAAGGATACGATTTCTCCCTCTTCTCCTTAGCCTTAACCTTTGGAGATTGGTCGTCATCCATGAACTGGTCCTGAAACAAAGGAGACAATATAAATCAATCTATCATTATATCATCATTGTATAAATCTCAAAATAACAAGACAAATATTACGACAGACCACCTGTAATCAAAACCTAGGAAGTTGACGATGAACATGTGAGAATTGGGATTAACCTAGAATATTGATGATTTCAAAATAAACAACATAAAACCAAGGCTTTAAGTTTAAGTTTGAGAGACAAATACAGTCTATAGCAGGGTACACATTCACACCCTGAAGTCTAAGTGAGGATAAATTAAGTCGTCTTCCTCCGAAGGCTCAATATCAAATTTACACCAGTCACGTGAGAAAAAATGAAGACAAGTCCTTCAAAAGGGCTCAACATCTGGCACAGCATTGCCAGGTTTTGAACCCCAGATGTCATGGTTTCGAGATCGGCAGTCTTAACTAGCCACCGACACCAAACACTGCACAAGCTATAAAACGTGAGTAACAAAAACTATTCACTTGGAAAAAACCACACCCCCCCCCCCCAAAAAAACCCAAACAAATTTAATCAAAGGGTGACAACCTTGTGACTTACTTTCCTGGAGGAGTGGCTGGCCTTGGTCCTTTCCTTGTACTCCTTCTCACTTGGCCCCTTCATCTGGACTCCATTGGGTTCACCGTTCTGTTTCTCTAGAACACAAACAAACAAATGGTAGGTAAAGTGCTGTTATAAATTCAAGAATGAAAGCGGAGTAGACACTGATGATAAAAAGTAAAAAAATGGTTATAAAATATATTGCAGTGCCAGAAAAATATGTTAGAAAAGAACTAGAGAAAATGACAGCAGGCAAGGGCAATGGGAATTTAACCCATGCTAGCAACGAAAGAGTGGCGGATTGGCTCAGTGTCAGAAAAAGGACAATGAAGATGAAGGTGCTGATGAAGATGATGACAATGAAGATGAAGATGCTGATAAAGATTCTCATGAAGATGATGACAATAAAGATGATAGTGCCGATGAAGAAGATGATGATGATGCCAATGAAGATGATGGTGCCGATAAAGAAGTTGCTGATGATGATGACATATGATACTAATGCAAGTTTAAAGTCCTCACTTTTTCTCCTCTTGCAATACTCGTCATCAAGGTCATCCACTGTGTGCTCCTGTCAACATAGCAAAAATGAGACATTTAAAGGCAGATTCTGAGGGTTATTGAGAGTCAAGAAAAGTTGCTAAAAAAATTTGTAAATATATATTTGAGCCAAAAAAGCCCTGTTGAGCCTGTGTTGGCTGATGCTTGACCCTGATTCTGTAGCGTGAAGCGGACAAAGTGACTACTTATCACATCTTGATAGTATACTGGTCTAACTATGACAGATTACTTCCCAACTAACAGCTGGCACCCATTTCTGCGCCTGGGTCAAAGCAAAGCATTTTTCCCAAGGATAACAATGCAATGCCAAAAGTCAGACTCAATTCTGTGCTGTTTGCACATGGATACGGTGGAATGTCTTAAACCTCTTAGCCACCTCGCCTCCAGTTGACAGAATCAACTGATTCTAAAACACTATTTTGGAAGGCAGGCTACAATTGACAGGAAGCTGCTACGTAAATCGTCTTCAAAATTGAACATAGTTATCTAATCGCTGCTTTATCATCTGCAGTCAAGTTGGTCCAAAGTCTTGTTGAGGAGGACAAAAAATCTACAAATGTTAAAAATCCCATCCGATCCTCACCCGTTTCTTTTCCCTTCGTTCGTAATCCCAGCCGTCGTCGTCTTCGTATGATGGACTCTGTGAAGACTGTGGAAAAACAAACCAAGGAGAAGATTAACATATGTGGTCTTTTAACTTTAAGAATCGTTTGAATGAGAATTGACAGAGAGGCAAAAACTCACGTAGTAGTCCACTCAACATCAAAGCTTCATTCAGTACAGTATACTCATTCAACATTGCAGTTGCAAAATCAACACTTGTCACAACAATATCATTAAACAATTTCAATACAACATACGTGTTGACCCCTGATGTTAAACCCTGTGAAGTGTGTCCATTAAAAAAAAAATCTAGTGAAAAGTTACCCTTCCACCCTTTGAATATTGATATTTATTCTTATGCTATTTGGTTGTATTTGCGCATATCATCATTAACACTATGCCAAAAACCGTGTGTGATAACTAATATCCAAGGATCGAAAAAAAAACCCAAACCAAAACGTGAAAGAGAGAAAATAAAATATGAGCTTAAACAATGAAGAGTCATTTATCTACCTTTCTGTACTTGTTCCTTCCATCATACATCGCTTCCTGCAAATTCATAGGAGAAGGGGGGGAAGGTGAGGATGTAGTAGTCGGTGTGGAGGACAAGAAGAATGCGAGACCAAGCAGCAGCAACAGTGGCAGCGCTGTGTGCCCTCGAGGTCGTCAAAGCACAAACGACACAGTCGACAAGCCATCACACTCACTTCCACTAAGCTCTGAATTATTTCTTCCCCATCTTTAAAAAGACCCACCCCATCCCTTCCAACCATTTACAGACTTACTTCAAGTCAAAGGCAAAACGGTTTCAAAATATCTCAAAACATCATGGGAGCGCATCTCTCTTTGCGGATTATATAATGCCTCTTAAGATCAAGAATTTTTAACTCCGGATTCTCTTCAGACAAAAAAGAATTATAAACTTCCTATGAAATGTTTTTTCTCTTCCAAGTGTTTCAAATAAAAAAAAAGTTAGCTAAATTCTCCTGAATGTTTTTCATACGGTAACAGATAAAAATCCCCCACTTCACTCTACTGAACTTTTGTGTGATGTACCAAGAAAGATTTACACATGCACAGTTTCACTATTTTACGACCAGAACAACAAGCAGGAACTTTCTGAAAAGAGAAGCTGTTATATCTGTGAGCACTAATTGAAGCTATGAATAATTACTTGTAAAAAAGAAAGAAAGAAAAAAAAGCATACTATAAAAAAATGAGTAGAAAAAAAAAAGAGAAACAAAAATAGAAAAATAACAATAAAAGGTGTAGGAAAAATTAAATGAAAAAGGTCTAAGGCAGAATATATTTTTTTTCTAGTTCAAGAAACACAAAGATGAAATGTGACCTAGAGTGAATTCTTTGGGGATAAGTCTGATAAGCAAGGAGAAAGTAGAGTGTATGAATCACACCATGGCAAACCCAAGAAAAAACAACAGAAAACTTGAGGTGAAAACAAAGATAATCTAATGATGAGGTACCTCTATATGTATATGAATGCAAATAATCTAAAAACAAAAACTAGGCATGAAAAAGGCTGAAAATAAAATGCTTTTGTCTAAATGAAGAGGAATGGTAGGACAAGGAACAAAATGATTAGTAAGATATGAGAGGATGAGACAAGAGAAGACAAGATAAGACATACCGACCACTTGACGGTTTCCATCGAGCATGAAGCCTTTTCAAACATAACCACCAAAATCATCATCTTTACGTCCCATACACCATCCACAATGACGATTTCCTCCGGAGTGAAAATGTACGACTCCATTTCAAGCTGGTTGCAAGATTGGATGATTCAAGAAAAAATATGTCGAATCGATCTTTCGTCCTCTTTGTTGTCCCGTTAGTTGTTTCACTTGATTCATTGACAGCTTCAAGGACTCCAACACGATTGTCCGTTGTCTCTAATTCCTGATGGTTGCAAGTGGTGCTGGGTCAAATCTTTCTGGTACCAGTACATGACAGACATCTTGGTGATAGAGTCATTGGTATCCACAACACCAACGACATGTATTACTTGAAGACGGGTGACAAAGCCATTGAACCAGCCACGTCTTCATCATCTTTTAGATCCATTCATTTACAGCCAGAGCACTTTTAATCTTCTTCGTAATGTGATATTCTGAACACCTGGCGTCTTGCAGTGTAGGTATCTGTTAACATCATTCCCGAGAGCTTCCAATCAACCATCTCAGACAAATCTTTCAAATGATCCAGGCATAACAGGAGGATTCAGCTTTCTGTAACAGCGCACAGTGTGATACCAGCTTCATATCAACGATCCACCGAAGAGACTAAGGCATGGACGAGGTATCATGGAACGGCAATTTATATCTCAGCCAAAGCCAGGACTTGAATGCCCTTACAAAAATGTTGTCGTCGTCGTTCATCAGCAATCAGACCTGCGCCGGTATCTACGGTGGCCAAACGCTGACGCTGGCACAGTGACATGTTATCGAAGAGTTCGTTCCGTCCACATCTCTTAGTCATAAGACTCCCCATTCAGCATCGGAACTCTAAACCCCTGGATAGAACCCTTTGACTGTAGAACCTTCGGACTGTAGGCCAATCATCAATTGCTCTTTCCTGTCATTCTTTCCAACGCATTACATAAAATCAAATAAATGCAATGCATAAAAAAATCAAACTTGCTTTACCCTCAGGCCAGCTGATTGATCCACATCAACTATGCTCTGATATCAGGTCTCCAATATATCTTTCCATTCATTTTTCTAAAGGCCTGATGATCACTTTACAAAGAGATCTATTTTTCACCAAATTTTGAGCCTTGCGCCACTTGTCTGGTAAGATTCGCTTCACAATCTACTCCAGGCCTTCTTCCCCCTTCACAGAGTCGATGTATTGATGTCTCATATCTATCATTGGTATCTCCCTGTTGTTGTTTTAGTTGGTTCATCTTAACATATATCTCTCTTCCATGGTCAAAGATGAGATAATTCAATTTCTGAATAGCGTGTCTTCTACATGTTCTTTCTCTTTCATCTCAACTCGTCTCAAAGTCATCCAAGCATCAGGACACCCTTTGCCCCATAAAGTATTTAATCAAATTCTTTTCTCTTGTCTGTCTAAACATCTCTATTTTCATTCTCCATTAACAGACGGCCCGACACTTGCCAAAGGTTCTCTCGTCTACCAAATCTCCAACGCTGACTGCAACACTCCACCACCATGTTGAACCAGGCATGCGCTGTCTTCTCTCCACCACATCACCACTGGTAGCATTTCCCCCATCAGGCTGGCCGTAGATTACTCCCTCTAGACATCAGCTGACAATTTACCGTCATCACAATATTTCAATACTAACCTGAGACATGGCTGCTGCCTCCAGACGTCTTCTTTTTGATTCTGTTTGAACAAAACAAACAAATACATTGATTACATAACTAGGCAAAGAAATACAATTACATAGGTATGCAAAAAAATTGTTTTTACTTTCTTAAATAAAAAAAATAGTTTCAAACAAATCTCTAAACCTATTGTCTGATACAATGGGTTGACCAACTGAACTGTAGTATACCCTAGCAATCAAGGGTCACAGTTTACACAAAAACAAAACAAATTAGAACCAATCTTGACCAATTATAAGATAAAATTGCCTTTATTTTGTCCACAAGGACACATTTTATCTTTAGAGCATCCCCCCCCCCCCCCCAAAAAAAACAACCCCAAGGGTCAGTCTGAGATGCAGTGCCCTAATGTAAGCAATTGTCCTGAACCGCCATTATTGACTTGGTTAGTGCAATGTCTTAACCTCTCAGCCACTGCTGCGCATCCTTAGTGAACCTATACTACAAATGTGTGTATATTATCCAAAAATAAAACCTCCCCCACATCCACAACCTAAACACATTATCTTACCTCTATCATCAAGCTGTCGTGGGGAAGGTTCATCAGCATTCCTTCGGTACGACGAGGATGAGGAATTGGATCCCTGGCCACCGCTACCCCCTCTCTCGTCTCGTTCAACCTCTTTCCCTCGGCTGTTGTGTCTCTCGTCTTCCTTGCTGGTTGCCTCCCTCTCCTTCTTTTCTTTCTTCTCCTTGGTCGCCTTGCTCGCCTCTTTGTCCTTCTTCTCACTCTTCTTGGGCTTTTCTTCTTTAGGAATCTTCTGGGGTCGAGGCCCGTCCTCTTCGGCAAAGTCTCCCCTCTGGCCATCAGCCTGAAGGTCTCTTTTCATGCTATAAAAAAATATAAATCATTTGTTAGATAAATCCAAAGTCAGACACACGAAAAAAAAGAAGAGCAAAGATGGATCCTTATTATTTTTGGAAGAAAAGAAATCAATGGGACCCAGAGAGTAACAAAATACCTCAACGTTCCCTCAAAACGCTATAGATGTTATCTTAAAGACAAAATAATCAATTCATAACAAAGAAAATTATTTTTATATTTTCTAAGCTCTTCCAATCGATAGGAACATTTGAAATATAAACACTAAACACACCACACAGTAAAATATCCACACACACACACACCAATACTGACCTGACACCATTTGATTCTGCAGATGCTGCAGATTTGTGCTTTGAATCTTTCTTCTCTTTTCCTTCTTTCTTCTCTCCCGTCTTCTCTTTTTTCTCCTTCTTGTCACTGTCTCCATGGCTTCTCTTACTGTCTTCTTTACCAGAATTCTCTTGCTTCACATCTTTGCCGGATCCTGCGAGATTAAAAAACAAAAATATGGTGAGATTAAAATAATTATAACATATAAGCGAATGGTGTACATTAGAATGACAACACAAATACCCAACCCCAACCAATCTCTTAGAACATTTATCTCAAAGAATTTCCCCATGGGGATGAAATAAGTATTATCTTATCATATCTTATTTCAATTTAAATGATAGTTTCACTATAGAAGAAATTGCTTATTATATTATATATATCCACATATTATACACTTACTGTCTCCATCCCCTTTCTTGTTTCCGTCCGTCTGGTTGGCCTGAGACTGGTTCGATACCACTTTCTTGGGCTGGAACAGATTTACAGGGTGTACAAATTAGACTTGAGAATAAATTTCAAAAAGGAGATGATATGAACACGGAAGACGGTAGCATCTATAAAGGAGAGGGAGGACAGTAGATACCAGACAACTATCAATAATCATGAGCACTTACATAAACTCATATCCGCCATGGTTTATCAGATTATCAAATCACGCAGGATGTGTGATATGTGAACTCTTTCACCCCCCCAAAACTGGGCCCCAAGTCAGATTTTGATATTTTGACACTTTGCATCTTTTGGTTCACGTGTCCTGATACCCAGGTACACCAGAGTGACTACAGTATTTCTATTTCCTACTCACCTCTTTGATGTGGAATTCTGTTTCTTGAACCCAAGTTGACTTTTTACTTTTAAGCTGACCGGAGTACCTGCAATTGTATCAATAATAACAGTATTAATAATAATACCATTTTATTCCAAGTGTCTTCCCCATTTTCTTCATCACTGTAAACAGTCAATCTAAGACGGAACTGAATTTAAAAGACCTGAGTGTGACAGAGGCATTGTTAAGATACAACCCAAATAAAAAATGGAGAGAAAATGAGAGGGGAAAGAGTTAAGGAAAAGAAATAAATGCACAATTATTACGTAGGGAAGGATTGCAGTAATAGTAACAGTAATAATAAAAATGAATTTGTATAGCTCACAAATCCAAACAGTGCTCCATGGCACTCAAGCGTTACAATAATAATAACAATAATAATAATAAATTACAATTCATACATCATGAATAAAGTAAACAGAACAATAGCAGAACCTCATCCCTCAAAATAAATAAATCAATAAAAATCAGAGGCGAATGCAATCTCACCCAATGGCCAATGCGTAGATGTCTGGTCTCTTGTCCTTCTCCTCCTTACTCAGTTTGTCCACTCTCCTTTCTATGGCCATTCCAATTTGCGTCATACGGGGGAAGATAGACAAAATCTGGGGGGGAACAATTGGAAACACGTTTCGTTGATTTATGATGAGATTATATCAAAGGAAGTTACATATAAAATTGTGATTAATTTGATTATAATTAGTGCCACATTATCCTCCAAGCAAATCTAGTCTGTCTAGAATTAGCAAAAAAATTGGCAACGATTGAAAATTCTAAAATTGTTGTTCCCAAAAGCTAAGATATCTAGGTCATCTGCATAGACCCAATATTGGGCACCCAGCGTAACACAGGTCCCTTGAAGTATGTATTAAAATGGAAAGAAAAAGCTATTGAATGTTTATGATAAAATGAAAAATTTCATAAAATAATCTTACAAGAGGCATGCGTAACGAAAATGACTTTCTAGATTGAGTAACCCCCCCTAAAATACATGAAACATTTCTCCAGACAAATCGAAATGACAATACTATTGAATAAATGGCATTTATAAAGCGCATATCCACGATCATCGCAGTTCTGTAAGCGCTTTACAGTAGCACTAAGCACATTTACAAGAATTCACCTTAGTAAGGACAATCAGAGCATTTCTAATCTGGCTGTAGTTCTTGGATTCAATGCAAGTGATGATGGACTAGGGAAAAAAAGAAACAAAAATCAATAAAGAAATAAAAAGAAAAATAACAATGTAAGTGTAAATTCTCTTTTTCATATAAAGTGAAAACACCACTCTCAAAATCATTCTTGTAAGAAAAACAAAAACCCCACTAATAGCAATAGAATGATGAGAGCAAGTAAAACCCCACCCCCCCCCCCCCCCCCCCCAATTAAAATAAAAGTCAAAACATACGTATAAACCCAAGGAAACTTTCAAGATAATGGTAGGAATGACAAGGGTAGCCATAAAATGTTCCCACCTTGGTCAGCCTAAAGTGCCATTTGTGACAGACATGCCGATAGTTCTCAAAGTCTAGCTTGTCCATGGTGTTGCCAAGGTCCGTCCCTTTGCGGAACACAGTCAGGAAGCCGGGGTAGTCAAAACACTCCTTCAAAAACAAAAACAAAAAAAATGATTAGCAAATGGTTCACACTTCTCTACACTCAAATGATGGCATCAGAAGTCTGCTGATGCCATAGAATCTAAGCTTCTCTTAACC
The DNA here is from genome assembly GCA_031763155.1 of Dirona albolineata. Taxonomy (NCBI): domain Eukaryota; kingdom Metazoa; phylum Mollusca; class Gastropoda; order Nudibranchia; family Dironidae; genus Dirona; species Dirona albolineata. The sequence continues at coordinate 10,811 of JARFNW010033308.1, read as the reverse complement.
ATCCATTTAAAAAAATTGTCATTGTGTTATTGCCAAATTTAGACAGACCGGAGGTCTGCACGGAATCGTACCAGAATAATGGAAATCTAAAATTGTTATTCCGGAAACAAACTCAATGCAATGAGTCCACATAAACAATGGTTTTCAATCAGAGACATCAACCCCATTCAGACAATTTTCATAATCATAATGCCAATTTTTCATTCAGCACACCTTGTTCAATTAAACATGTGAATAATGCAATAATATTTATATAAGTCAATAATAATTCAAACAGGTCTTAGAACATTTATTGTATCATTCTTATTGAAAGTCTCAAGTCACCAGAACGGAGAGGCCTCATGATCATATCATCCAGCATTACCTTGTCATAAATAGCCTTGCTGCCATGCCATCTCATCACTGTTTCTAAGGCACTGCGTAGAAATCTACCGTATCTGTGAGCCTCATTCTCAGTACAGCTGGTCACTGTGTAGGTAACGTCGTTGAACACCTAAAAAGAATAATGGGGAATGTATCAGACAAACTGCAATCATGGAGGTAAAAGAACTCTAGTCTTTATTGCCTGCTTTATTAGAGAAAGATAATAAATGCATCAGCCTGCATACAACAAATAATAGAAACAGTTGACCCTGCTTGAAAGAAGTATAACAGTCCCAGAAAAAAACGTACAATCTCTGACAAGGTTTGATGCATAACTGTTCGAAAACGGACACAGATTCCTGAGCTGCAAGATTATCGAAGCATCAAAATGAAAGCAGCATAGAACATAAGAAAAGAAGCTAAAACGAGTAAGAAGGAAAATGCTCTATTTGACATCTGGACACATCCACAGATGTCGAACAGAGCACTTGGTTCTTCTTACCTTATTTTCGTTATCATTATCTATTTATGTTTTCCATCACTGTTAGCTAAGGGAAAACCTGAAATATTCTTGCAATTGTTATTTGTTTTTACACTTGAAACTATACGATGTTTTAAATTTTTTTTGTATTCCTTTTATTGGAAACATTAACAGCCCACATTACTTTGGCATAAGATCAGATAGATAAGATAATACTTTATATCAGAGGTAATAGAAAAGAGGAAGTGTAGGTATTTGGATGCAAAGAGGAAGACTCTGGATAGAGATCAATGGCGAAAGTTTGTCCCCACTTAACCTTACACCGAAAGGTAGAAAGCAAATTGATAAAGAAAGACAGAGAACAATGTCATATACTGATGTAGAACAAGGCTATTGACTAAGAACATCTGAAAATAATGCAGACAGCCAACATACCCTCACAATTTACCCCATGATTTTATAGAAATTAAAAACATGCTAACAATTTGGATGAATAATTAATATTCATCGTTGAAAACATGGGACTTGAAATTTCCACAAAGCAAAACATAACAAATTTGCCTTTGATCATCTAAGACTCAATAATAATGATGACAACAATATAGGCCTATATATTTTTTAAATAAATAAGATAAATAAATAAATATTCACTGCCAAGATCATATCAGGGATTAAAATCTGGTCGTCATCGACCATCAATCTAAACCCTCTACTTATGACAAATATCAAAATCATAACACGTGTATGTAAACCCAAACAACAAAAACCCAATAAATTAAAAAACACAAACCTAAACAATAAGAAATGTAAAAAAAAGTTATGGAAAGTTGGATATAAATCCAAAAACGTTTCTTCGTTTGTTTTTTTATCGGACATAAAAGTAAATTTGAACAAATTACATCCCTTGGTACATTGTGATGAATAGTTTAAGTCTTTTTTTTTTAAAGTTCAGCAATCATTTTAAATATATAGTGGAGGGATTGGACAGGACACCGGACAACTTGGCACTAGCAGCTTGGTTTGGTTCGTCAGATAGTGGTTATGAATTCTAACCAACCAAACACTGTTTAGCCGTCCCTCCACTCTAGTTACATTTTACTTGACTCTCGACTTGTGAGAGAAAAGGGAAAGATTAAAAAGTGGTGTGATTTTGATTTTAGATTGAACTATTTTAATTTCTTTTTTTTTGGTTGAGGAACAGCAAAATAAAAGATATAACAATAAAACACAACTTTCTGCGACATAAATATTAGCTCATAAAAATTGGAATGACAAACTGAATGAATCGTGAAAATGACGGTTGCAACAAAATAATGTACCAGTTCATTTATGGACATAACATTCAGTCAAAAACATTTAATTCAACTTGCAAGTAGCATCATATTATAAGGAAACGTTTTGGCCTTCATAATTCTTCTCTTTAAAATTAATATTATTCCCACTTCCGTCTAATGAAATGAGAATAATCTGGAATAGCGTAAAATCATAAATATTTCAAGCAGCAAAAAAGACTTTAAGAAGCGTTTTGAAACAAAAAGTCTATACAGTGGTCTCTGCATAACAAGAATCTGCCTTTTTCTGCAAAATGGGATTTTTACTGTAGAAGGTTCCCCCTGCTAAGCGCCTGATTGAAGGGGGGAAAAAGGAAACAATGACACTGGCCACACCGCAGTAACTCAAACACTCATTGAAAAAAATAAAGTGCCCTCCTTTGAAGAACTAAAATTTTGCGTGCTTTTTTCCTCGAGGGCCGGGTTCTTGGATGGAGAGACCACTGTATGCACAATTATACTGACATAACAACAGTAACAATTTCAATCAGCAAATCTATTTATATATATATAGCGCTTATTCACACTGCTTATTGCGGTATAAAGGGGACTCGATAAATATCATCACCTTGCTCTAAGCGCTTTACAGTAGCACATTTACCTCGGGTTCCTTTACTTAACTGCTGCCCAATGGGTCAAATTATAAGGCACATGCTAATATTTCTTGCAATAAAACTTACGACATTAAAAAAGCTGGAACCATGTCTTTGGGTCCATTTGTAGTGTGTTTTATAAACATGAAATTGCTCTACCTGGGAAATTTACCACTGGGCTCTAGCGGGTTAATGACGGTGTTCTAAGCGACAGGTTTAGCTTATTAGAACTCTCTTGTCTCTTTACAAAGTTCTTTTTGCACGTGTGTGTGTGTGTGTGTGTGTGTGTGTGTTCTTGTGGTTATCGAAAATCCAAAATGTAAAAGTATTAAAGGCTAGAAAAGTTTCGGATTTCCCGTTTATCTGTAAAGACGATACATTTGACAATGGAACGAAGAAAATAATGAAAATGTTATTAGTATATACTTTGTTCCGTTGTCCCATGACAATGTGTTGTTTTTTTATTGGTAAAGGAGAAACCCGAAACGTTTATTTTTGTTTGCTGTGCCATTCAGACGTGAAGCCATTTTTTTTAACTTTACATTTTGGATTGTGTTCTGCCTATAACTATTTCTTGTGATTTATTAAGAAGAGCAATCCTATTTCAATCGTTTCAATTTTAACACCTTTGTGCTGTACAAAATGGTTTTAAGTTATAATACTAATTACTAATTATATTATTATAGTGAACTTCGTGAATTGTGATTTTGTGCGTGTGTCCCTCAACAATTTATGTTAGTTTGACTGTGTCGTGTTTGACGCGCTTGTTGTGAATTGATTTCTAGTCTTTGATGAAACCGGACTCCGTGTTCAATATTCAGGTTACTTGCTTTGCTAAATTAACAGTTTTGGGGTGTGTATGTAGTGTGTGAATTAAGGATTGTAGCATACAATCTGTTCTGCATCTGTATGAATATTGGGGGCCGTATACACACACATACTTACGCTCAGCCTATTAACATATTAATCTACCTGGCGTCTCTACCTCTGGAGCTCCAGAAATTGAACAAGTAAGCGGTACGATAATAATGAAGTGTTAAGAAAGTTTGCAATAATGAATAGATGAGACCAATATTGTAAGCAGCAATTTGTCATTGTCCAACAATTGTAACCGCGCCTAACAGGCAGCGTGTGGCGTATTAAGTGTTGAGTGTTCCGATGCTTTCCCGAGGAAAATCTGCTACTGTAAAGCGCCTAGAGCATGGCGATGATTGTGAATAAGCGCTATATAAATATACATTATTAATTAGAATGATGTCGACAGCGGCGGAAATAAATTCATAATCATTTTTAATCCAATAAATTTTCGTTTAATTTTGACGTAACAGCATTCTGAGTCATGGATAAATATTTCGAATGAAGTCAGCCATTTCTATTCGTCAGCGCAATTCAGCGCCGTAATGAATAAATGTAGGGTTAGGGTTAGGATTAGGCAATATAAGTAAATGGAATAATCTTGCTAAAGGAAGATAAGATAATAATCTTTCTTTCTTGATCAATTTACCTTTTGTACCTTTCGGTGTAAGGCCTACGACAATCAGCAAATCAATAAAATAAATATCAGTCAATGATAACAATAATAATAATAATAATAATAAACACATGCAAGGATGAGAAGAAAAAAAAGCCCACAAAGAGAGATGCGTACAAAGAGAGATGCCCACAAAGAGAGATGCGTATTTACAAAGATTGTCATGTTGAGTACGGACTTGAAATATTATGTGTACGATAGAAAGTTTTGCGGTTTTCAATTCTCAGCATTGACATGGGAGTTGGAAGGAAGCAACAGATGGTCAATCAAGTTGAGGGTGGTAAAAATCATAATGATGTTCTCATAACATCCCTGACCCTCGTTTGTCTTATGACCAGCTTAGCAAAGAGGTTTATCTCCTGACTAATAAAAAAAGAATAGAAATGTTCTCAACTAACAAGCAAATACCAAATGAGGCAGGACGGGAAGGAGGCTGTGGGTAACCATTGATGGACTGGGAACAAGCAAATACCAAATGAGGCAGGACGGGAAAGAGGCTGTGGGTAACCATTGATGGACTGGGAAAGGCAACTCATATAATACATCACAATATTAGTATAAGTCAGCTGGAGCAAGAGTTAACCTGTGACAATAGGCATGGCATGCAAAGCATTTTGAATCACAATCAATAATATCAATATAATATTATATTACATATACATACAATGAAATTTGGCAGTGTCATGTCAACATTATTCATATAAATATCAAACTATACATCGGGCCTATTCATGTGAATAAAAAAAACTAGAGTATATTTTCATTCACTCCTAGTCAGGTATACAAATCAATTAATTAATTACCACTTTACATCATTTAAAATTTCCGATGATTATGACAGACAGTAGCAACATTTCATTTCTAAGAAGATCAAAATTCTGTCAGCCCGTCATTCAGTTTCCGTCACACTTGCATCATATAATAAGGAACGCAGATTCATTTTCAAGAATTGATTATATATTATATATATAGGCCTATATATAAATCATAAATAACCATGAATAGTTACGGGCGCATAGGATTAGCAAGCAACGTTTAGAACAGACTTGGGTCCCACTTTCTGTCATTCTTTTTTAAATTTTTTTATCTTTTTATTTGACTGATAACTGGTACCATTGTACTTCATAGTTCCTTCTTGAGACAGCCAGTCAGTTAGACATAAAAACAACAGATCAACAAATAACTGGCAAGTGATACATGATGCATGATGCTAACAGTAACAGGAAAAAAGACAAAATAAAAATAACATGGGGGAGCTAAAAGGGACGTACCATATTTATTTATTTTGTAAAGGAGCCCAACGTCAATAAAATCAGAACCATTAACAATTAAATCAGATAACCATGTCATAAATGCCCTCTTCGTTATCTCCATCCCCTCATAGTTTAGATTTATCACCGTACAAATCAACCCACTAATTTTTTTTAAGTGATTCAACAATAATTTCGATAGTTTATAAATTAGAATAGGCTGCAGCACACACATAATTAAATTCCTAAGACAAACCAACCATGAGTTCACGTCAAAGATCGTCCCGTTTGAGAATGTTTTCACCAATGAGCATTTAGCAATTCACTCACTTAACATGATAGAAAAACATACAATATTAAAAAATCATTTTTTTAAAACAACATTCATATATTTAATATATTAAATTTCATCATCATGCGTGTGATATGGTTTTTTTTGGGGTTGCTTTTTTTTCCATAAACTTTGGCATCCTGAAATTTGTTAAATGGTTAATATAAGACATTCAAAGCTGTAAAAAAAAAAAATATGTTTAAAAAATCAACAACCCACATTTGAATTATTCACATGACAAGATATTAAATTGACGAAAAAAAAATTCATTTCTTTTTAATTTTAAGAAACAAAGTTCATAAAACATACCTTGATTGATCGTGGTATTCATAAGCAATAAATAAACCTCAAGTTTTAACGTTGCAAAATCTAATTTGAAATAACACAAATCTCACCGCACACACCTGCCACCCATTTCTAGCAGAAACAATTTAATGAGCACCAAAGTTAACAAATAAATTAGTAACTGTCCTTCCTCACTCCCTGAAAAGAGAGGTTGAAGAGGTCAAGTTATGGTGGAAAAATCAACTGCATAACTTGCCTTATCGGAATCAACACACAAAAGAAACCCAATCCAATGGACTAGAAGTCCAAACGAGCAAAAAGACAAAACAAAATCTCATATGAAAAGTTTAAGTTACACACACCTACATACTAACAGCAGAAATCGTCATTACCAAAAAACTTTTTAAAAAGAAACATTTGGTCCCAAGCTATTTTCTGTACATTAAAACTCTTTTAAAATATAAATTGTGACAAACAAAACTGATGACTACATTGAAAATTGATCCCCGCCACAATAATTAAACGTGTCAAAACGACTTTGCTCATATAAAAAAATCAAAACTCCTACCATCAAAGTGGCTCTGATTCTCTAATTCGCCTGTTAGCTTCAACACAATCCATTGGGATCAATTTAGATTTGTGAAAACATGACTTATTTCTAAAAAATCTAATTTCTATAAGGGTGGCAGATCTGTTGTCTTCCAAAAGCCAAAAACTGACACATAATAATACAATATAATGTATCCACACATTCCCATATACTATACTCACAGTCATAACCCACAACAGGTAATATCATCTCCCGTTCAATCTACCGTTACTCATAGTGTGGTGAAGCTGTTGTTGCTGGTTATTGTTCTGCTCCTCCCCGTTGTCTAGTGGCTCCACCATCCTCATGAACAATGACTTGACCTTACCTATGTCCAGTTCCTTGACCACCAGGGCGTTACAAGGCTGCTGAAGACGACCGTCCCAGTCAACCACCATCTGACCACGGGTCATCTGTCCGTTCAACTCCACAGCTGTGAAAACAGGCTCTGCACTCTTGACCACCGAGCGGTCAATGACCATGGACATGGCATATCCGTCGCACGACCAATACCCTGCACGCCCTGCCAACCTGGCCGGTTTGGCTGCCTCTAAGACGGAACGTTTGACAAAGTCGGACACAGGAGTTTCTGCATTGATCCATTTATCAAAAAAGTCCTGGAAAGGTAATATCACAAAGAATGAAAAAATGAAAAGAAAATAGGTCATATTTTATTGTAAAATGCTAATTACTGCTGTTTACCAGTTTAAAATATAATATATCACCAAATCACCAAAATAAAATATACATACGTGATGACACTGTAACTCCATAAATTTAGACATTTAAGAAAATAGTAACTTCAAACTTGAGATAATTGACCAAACAACCAAAAAGTGCTAATTACTCATGAAAATTCTCAAATATAAACTGCATCTCTGACACAGTCCTACAATTTCTATAGTTCATGGGGTAGAAAAGAAACATTAACCCATAGAGTACCATCAGGTCCTCCATTTCACTTATGGTGATTACCCGACTAAGGGACGTAACTCTTGGATCAAGTTGAACATATTATGTTGTTATGTTTAAAACTCATGAAATTGTGCAAATCATGGTTCATCACACAGATGGGTCTTACAACTAGGGCACCCAAACACCATCTTATTCAACAACTGGACCTTCAAAAGGAGTATCATGAGTCCCTGAGATAAAGTTGAACAAAACATTTAAGGCCATACTTGGAAACGATGTTCATGAACAAGAGAAGATAAACTAACACAGCGGAGAGAAAACGAAACTAGAATCTTCTGATTATAAATAGATCTCTTCCGTTAGTTAATAATAATAAAACGGCGTGATTTTTGGTAGAAAAACCACTGAGAAGCTGTCAGGAATTGAAAATCAAAACAATTCACACCCACCCAAGGCAAGAGAAATTTCCGGCACACTTCCGATGGCAAGATGGTTATATTGATGTATTCATTGAGGACTACTTGGGCAGCCTCTGGGTCATTGTAGAAATTGAACTCGGCACACGTGCACATGCTGCCCCTTGCTGTGAATACAACAAATAAGAAAAAAACAATTAATACATTAATAAATGAATCAATAAGTAAAATAGGGGTGTAAGTGACTCAGCACTTGCTGGGAAACAAACAATGTAAACTTTGCAGGCCTGTTCCTACACAGAGATAATGCTTAAACATACCTTTTGTCTTCATCATTTATCAATTCACAACAACAAAAAAACCAACAAAGATGAGTTTATCGTCCTGTTCCCTGTAAATAGCCTCTGATAATCTAAAAAATTTCTCCATTCCCTACAAGTTACAGCTAAGCGGAGTGGACTATACAAATACTGCACGTTGTTTCATCCAGTTGAGTTGCGAAATGACACAATATAAATTCATGTCCTGAAGCAATAGACACTGGGAATGAGCCAAGTCTGACTCATCACTGTACACATTATCTCACTGATAGTTACCTTCAAGGTTCCCTCCCATGATGTAGAGGTCCTTTATCTTGCGTCCAACAGTAGAATCCAGTCTCATGGCAAGGGCAAGGTTGGTCAAAGGGGCTAAAGCCACCAGGGTAACTTCTCCTGGATAAAAATAATAATAGGCGAAAAATGTACAGAGGTCTAAATTGTTTTCATTACTGCGGCTTTTCGACTTTAGACTCATATTTAGAAATAAGATTGCAATCAAACCCAAATTATAAACATTTAAAACTGATTACATGTCGGCCTGTTATCCAAACAAATGAAAAAATCCAGGAGGAAAGTAGTTTCGGAGGTGAAAATGATTAGATAAAAGACCCAGAGCAGATGGTCAAACGACATAATTCTAATGATGATTAAGACTTGTAATTGTAACAGTGAACATGAATGAGATAAATAGAGGACAATTCTCAATTACAGACATTATACGCCCAACAAAAAAGGAGTAATTTAAGCCAAATCGTTTCCATCAATATGCCTTTGGGGCCAGAACTAGCCTATTTCATTTACTTTTTGAAGTCAACCTGATGGTAGTAAAATCTAATATAATCTGAAACCAAATAAAATATATGCAACGCCAAAATGAGCAGGCAGACTTTTCAGAATTATTTTTTTTCATGAAAAAAACAAAAGGAAACAATATCACAGCTTTTTGACAAACCTGGATTTTCATTGATAATCCTTATCATGGCATTGGAAGCGTGTTCCTTCCTGATCAGACCCATGTCCACAGGAGTGTTCCAGGCTTCTCCACTGAAGTTTTCAAACTGAGATGTGTTACCCAAAAGAGAACATTCAGCACCTCTATAGACCGGAATCTGACAATAAAAGGAAAAGATCATATAGTACAGCTATTACGTGTTAATGTCAACATTATATATGGTCTAAGGTTACAACACAATTTCTTGATAAAATTTCACATTCATAGTGAATGTCCAATACAATTTAATCATTTCAAAATACATTCATCACCCTAGCAATGTCAATAACACCTCCAAAAGCAACTCAGGACAGGCGCTTCACTGACTGGGTATTGCATTCGTGTGTAAGACACACTCAAATTCAAGCAAATAATTATTTTTAATCTCTTACAATTAAATTACAAAAGAACCAACCCCCCATCCTCCCAATAAATTTACACAATTTATGTAAATGAGTAGCATTCTAAAAATTACTACATTGGAAATTCATTTCTAAATTATAAACTTAATTACGAATCAGAGAAACTAATGACTCATGTAGCAGTTACCAAGCACTAATCAGGTTCACTTTCATTTGTTAAGACACAACAATGAATGACTGCCATAATAATTTCCACTTTTTCTTTTGAACTGTTTCATTGCCTTCCCCCATTAAGCGTTGCATCATCCCCATCAATTCCAATACAAGGAGGACCTTTCATATCGAAGAAACTCTAGTAATAGTAAGCGGCTGTCTCTATTAAACACTGTCCCAAATACCCACTTGCACTGTATTGCTATTTAAATTATTATGATAAATCATTGTATTTAAAAAAAGGAGTGATGATAATACCAATTCAGAAAGAAGAAAAAAAACCCAAACAACTTTTAAAACTACAAGTTCTATTTATGTAAAAAAAAAAAAAGAAAAAAGGTTCCGCTTACATCTTCTCGGCCACAAGCTTTTAAAACCCTCAGCGTATTTTCGCACACCAGGTTGACATTGACGTTGCCGTTAGCACAGGTGATGGCTAACACTTCCACATTGGGGTGGGCCAGGGCAAGCATGATTGCGTGGGAGTCGTCAATTCCAGTATCTACATCCAGGATCACGCGCAACTGGGGACAACAAATTAATGATAATATGATGTGAACTGTTTGTATTGCCAATAGTCCGGTATCTTATATAACACAACTTTAAGATAAAATAACAAATTTCCTTGCTTTGTCACTCAACACAAGCGCACACAGACATTCAATAACTATACAATTCATAATGATATATATATGCATGTTGACTAAAAAATACATGTTGGCGACATTATATCATCATAACATAATAATACAATTACAATACAATTAATGACATAGTAAAAAAAACATTTTCGGAATATGCAATATTAATATGTAAGTGCTATGAAATGGATAAAAAAAT
>JARFNW010033307.1:0-36194 GCA_031763155.1 Dirona albolineata | reverse complement strand
TTTTTGTTTATTTTGTGTGGGGCCCCCCCCCCCCCCTCTCCTCTCTCTCTCTCTCTCTCTCTCTCTCTCTCTCTCTCTCTCTCTCTCTCTCTCTCTCTCTATCTTTTTTTTCTCTCTCTCTCTCACACACACTCTCTATTTCCATTCAATTATTGGGAGATTCCAGTGTCTACCGGCATGATTAATTCTCCAAAAGTATGTTCAGTACTTCCATATAATTTTTTCTCCCTTAAAGATGCAAGATTGCACCTTTTGAGAAGGCAATATCTGTGTTGAAACCAAAGGAACCCAAGCAGGAAATTAAAAAGGTGAGAATTTTTAATGTAAACTCTAGTAGTAGTAGTAGTAATGCATAAAAAATGTTCCAAGTTGCATATTCATGAGCACTTGATATTTATTGTATTCATTTTAATTTCCCCCTTTAGGCTTTAACAACCTTACTCCTATTTGCTGAATAGATTTGATTCCAATCATGTTCTGGTTAAACGAGTGAAATCCACTTAATGTAGAATAGCAATTGGGAACTTGATTGGTTATATTTGAAATATTTAGCATGGGAAGATTGACTGAGATATAAGAAAATATGTAATAGAGAGGAAATAATATATTTTTTTAGTTGATTATGCATGGAAAAGGAGTTACAAAATCGGGCCTGTGCTTTTCACAAAATAATTACTAAACTTAGGTGGAAAAATAGACAAATGAATGTAGGTATATTATGATGATTTTATCATGTAAAAATATATTATTTTGTTATCATCGCTATCTTTGAGAAGAATTAAATTGGTGATGTAGTTATAGCATTATTGTTATTTTAATTCTTTTTATTATTATTATTATTATATTATTATTGTTATTATTATTATCATCATCACAATCATCATCATTTTTATTATTATTATTCATGCCCTTTCTATTTTATATTCTTTAACAGGAATGTGAAGATTTCAAAGCAAACTGTAAGACCGAAGAAGTAGAAAACGAACTGCATAATAAAGACATTCATAATGAAAGTGTTCCAGGAAGCAAAACGAGAAGAAAGATTAAAAAGGAAGCCAAAGCCATCAAAGTGGAAATTGCTGAAGGTTCATCCACAGATGATATTTATGACTATTTCACTTTGAAAGGAAAAGAACTGCTCAAGCTTTGTGGATCTATTCCTCTTGAAGTCATTAACATAGGTTTGCTTTATTTTTTTAATTCAAAGCTAGATTTTTAAAAAACCTCAAATAATACTATTTTACCAATTGTTTGTGCATTACCGTAACTTTTGTTTCTAATGTTATTTCATAATTTGCAGAATATAGTATATGGAGTGATTGCCTTCAAAGTGCAAGCAAACTTTATTAACAAAGTTAAGTTCAATGTATTCTGAATTTCTGAATCAATACATCCTGTGGTATCAGTTGTTGAAAGGTTAGGCTGCCAGGCACAAGATCTGAGATCCGGGTTTGAATCTTGGCAGCATTATCAATCCTTGAATCCGTAATATAAACTCTTTACAGATTTTTCCTCATTTGACTCGTGTTTGAATGAGTACCCAGCTACAGGCAGAGAAATTATTATCAATATGTTAGTATGATGTGCCTTAAGGCTGTTTTGCTGTATGCTTTCTAGGGAGTTGACAAAGACGTAGATTGACCTACCCAGCTGTAGGATAAATGATGAAGCTGTTCTTGGAGGGGGACACTGTCTATAAGCCCATCTTTATCTTTACCATCTTTATTATTGATGGCAAGAGTACACCACTTTTTAAATTAGTTCTCATTTCAAAGTCCCAAGTTCTATGTTAAACAAAGGACTGTCTCCTAAATACTGCAATCGAGGGCAGTATATAGTAGAGGTTTGGATTACATAAGTAGAAAGAAAATGGAGAACAGCATAACATCCTGGTGACTGCCTCCACAGGATTGATAAAACCATTAATAGTCAGTAGATAATTAAAACATATAATCAAAATTTATTGCAATCTGTATATCTCTATTACAGTCTGCTTTTCTAAAGTCAATATTGCTTTTGATGATCTTCTCAAGAGAAAGTTAATTGAATTTTGAACCAACACACCTGTTTGGTAAATACTGTTATTCCAGGAGTAGATGTTTGGCTACCAACCTCGTTAACTCCCTTGATGATATTGACGCATGCAGAGTTGACTGCATTTACAAATTATTTTCATTTTTGTCTTATTAAGTAAATGAAATCAATTATCTGTGCCCTGTGAATTGTGCATTCAGGCACTTCATCATTCTCTTTTTATATAAAACATATTTATGAATCTTGAGGTGTCTCTACCATTAGAGCATCTAACAACAGTGTCATTGACTTTAATCTAAAATTTTCAGGATCAACAAAATACAGCCTGTCAGAGCTGTATAAAGATGATTCAAATGGCTTATCGTTTAATGACTGGCTGCAATGCTACTACCAAGAGGGGATGAAAAATATGGTAGACCACAACAAAAGGACAATTTGGTTTAGCGGCCCATCTGGTCCTATGACACCTAAAGGTATTCAAATTCGTATTCATAACTTGTTGATTTGTATTATCGGTAAAATATTCAGCACACCTTCTCGCTCACCTCTCTGATCCCGACTTTGTTCTGAGTAACTGTAATGCCCACTGCCTTAGCTGGGGGAAAACAGATGAAAATAGAGACTGTAGTACCAAGATTTTCTAGATGAATATAGTTGTAGATATGTTCATGTGACAAACATGGGCTATTTACATGCAGCTGATGGATGATGGAGGAATTATTCAGTTTTCTGATCCTTGGGTATAATTATCAAAAACTAGGAAATTTGTAGAGCTTGACAAGGACAGATTAATGGAGGGCCTTCATGACTATCAACTATTTTTATCCACAATTTGTCAGCCATGATTGCAACACAATAATCATAAACGGAAAGATTGATTGGTAAAAATATTTTAGCTAGAAAAGTATTTTAGTTGATCCCCCTTGTCCCCAAAAACAACAAAAACTAAAAAAAATCAAAAAGAAAAAAAAAAAAAAAGAAAAAAAGAAACGACAAAAAAAAAAAAAAAAAAAAAATTATTCATGAAAACAAGCTTTCAGGAGTTGTTCTGAAGAAGAAATGGTAGGACAACTTTGAACAATGTATCAAATCAAAGTAGGCCTACCTAGGCTGGTCACTGGTAATAACTCAACTATATTTCATGATCATCATTCTGAGGCTGCAAATGGGTTGTGAAGAAAATGTCTCCAAATTACCTGACTGCACTGCACTTTATATACTTTAAAATTTCAGAAAAAAGAAAACAGACAGAATATACTCCTCTACAGCAATAATTGTCTCCTGCATTTAAAAAAATACATTTGAGAAATTCAGAGCATGACTTCAGACCCAAACAATTACAGCTCCAGGGTCAAAAATATTTATGATTGTACTTGTAGAAAACTTTTTGCATCATTATGATGCAGGTTTTCTTCGTTTTTAGATATTGACGGGTTAAAGAATAAATAATATGTATCATTTCTTTTATGAAACAGAACAAAAATCAAGAGGAAAGGCAAAAGCAAAAACAAAAAAAGATGAATCTAAGAAGAATGAAATTAAAAGTAATGGAAACGAGAAGGTAAGAATGTGTCTTGAATTTGATGTATATTGAATTATTCATATTCTATCAAATACAGCAATAATGTGATTTTTTTCAACATTTAGAAATGTTTTTAATACAGACACAAAAGCATTGTTAACAAGTGTCTTGTGCCAATAACACAACAGGAGTAACTCTAAAATAATGAACTGATTGCTCATGTTTCGGAAAAGCCCTATCTATAGCTATACTAGGAAGAAAACAGGATGGTCATTTTTTAAGTACAGTGGTGTCTACTTTTAATCTTTGAAATAATGTGATTGGGAACACTGAGTCATTTTGAAATGGCCTTTTTCATTCCTGCTCTTTATTCTTTAAAAAATATTTTTTACTCCTGATATGGAGGCAGCATGAAATACTACAAATCTTTACATCAACATGAGGAATAGACCCAGAGTGTTGTTAGGAGTCACTTTAGGTTGGAGATATCAGCTGGACACGCCCCCAGCACCTTGAGGCTTGTTGTCGGGATGGAGGGGGTCTGGGGATGGGTAGTAGAGCTGGGCAAACTCGAACTTAAGATCAGACTCAGCGAACTTCTGTTTCCGTCTTTGAGTTCGAAGGTAAGTAGGTGAGCTTGAACGGAAGTAGGTAAGCTCGAGCTCGACAGCAAAGACCGTCCGAAACAAAGATCAACCTTTTCGAACTTCACCTGGGGAAAGCTCGATCTTGTCGAGCTTGAAAGTTTCAAACTTTGCCCAGCTCTAATGGGTAGGTAATACAATTTGTTGCAATTTTGTGTCGATTGACTTATGGCAATTAAGATAACTCTGGAATAACGAAAGATTGTGATACCCAATTGCTACTGTATAGTGATGGCATTCATTTTAATCTCTTTTTTTAATGCAGGAATCTTCAATGGGAAATGCTCAGGGAAATGACAAAAAAAGTTCAACCAAGACACTGACACGTAAGAAATTAAAAGAGTTGAAAAGCAAGATGGTGAAGACACAAGTCAAAGAAGAAATACAGGAAACTGCTGAAAAGGCAGCATTGAATGAAGCATCTCACAGTAGGAAGAGGAAGAAAAAAATCTCATCCGATTTATCTGTGGAGAAGAAAAAGACGAAAACAAATGAGCCAAAGCAAAGTAGATCTACGCCAAAAAGATTGACTAGGTCGTCCATGACGATAGAAACGTAGGAATGGGTCTTGATGGAGGAGGATGCCAATTTAGAATTTTTACAAATTTTTACTACCTCAATGTGTTCATGATGTATTTTATAATTATCTTCAGAAGGCAGGTATGGTGTATGATTACATACCCAACACACGTGATGATTCGATAACCCCTTACTCCCATCCCTCTCTCTCTCTCTCTCTCCCTCTCTCTCTCTCTCTGTTGTAGTTTTAAGTTTTTCCATTGATACAGTGTGTGTGTATTGGGTATCATTGGTTGAGACGGACACTGACTAAGCCAAGTCGGGCTAATCCGGAAAAAATCACTGCCAGGGATTCAAAATTGCTTATGACTATGAGGTGTTTTCATTTAAATCGTAGTGACATTTTGGATTAAACTTAAACCCAACCGGTTTCATAAGAAAAACTCTGGCAAATGAGAGCCTTTTGCATAAGTGTTAGTTTCGGATTATGAGTTTTCGAAAAGCATTCTAGTGTGTGTGTGTGTATGTATATAAATAATTAGCATTGTTGTTGATGCTGTCAATATGTCATCGTAATCATTATATTATTATGAGTCAGACTAATGAATGTTCATTGTTTTGTTTAGATTAAGTGTAACTCTACATATCCATGATATATATTCATACATAAAATGGCAAAATTTGTATTATTTTGTTCATGTTTTATGAAATAAAAAAAAGTGAAGAAAAAGCATAGTTTTTGTTTTTATTTTTACCTTCAAGTCTTCAAGGCAATCAAGGCCCATAAAGAATGGTCTTGAAATGAATAATTAGTAAAATGAGTACGTAATCATAATCCGACCAAATCTTCACATGTGTATGTGGGACCTTCCTACACCACCAAATAATTAATGAGATTAATATTAATGTGTTCCTCTTGTCAGCTGGTCCTGAAAATGATTGTGGTAGTATGGACCTATTGAGTTGATCTGTTTTGTTTCTTGATTGGAACCTAATGTTGAAACGTGGGAAATTTCACTACTTGGTCTCAACATTCACAAACCCCATTAGAATGGATAATAATGCAGCATTGGAAGAGGTAGACTCTTTTTGTTTTCTTTGGAGCATCATCGACAGGAAATGGGAACAGAGGAATTCATGAGGAGGTCTCTTGCAAAATATGCTAAGTCACTTACAAATTATTACTACTTTGGCAATACTGTAAAACAAGGGCAATAACTCATTTTATGCCAAAAAAAGTGACACTGCATGTTTTGAAAGTAAATTAAGTCCTCTTGAGTCAGCGCTTATCCCGGTCTCCGCAGCGTGAAGCGGACAGAGTGACAATACGTCACCTTTCTAGACGGGACGCTGGTCTATCTATTCCCCAGGTGCAAGCCGGTACCCATTTTTACACCTGGGTCGGGTGAGGCAAGTGAAGTTTCTTGCCCAAGAAAAACAACGAAGTGACAGTGATAGGATCGAACCCACGACCTTCTGCCTCGCCTCCTCACATAAAGGCCAGGATAAAGAAAGCAAGACAGACATACAATACCAATCATTGAAGATAATTTGGTTTAGCAGAACATAGAAGGAGAAAATAAATTGGTACATGGTTAACTCTAATGTGAAGACAGTACCAGTACCTGTGTGTCCTAAAGTTATATTTACACTACAGCTTCAAATGTGTACATAAAATATTTACTAAGCCATAAAAGTACATGGTGGTGAGACTGATTGGTTTATGTCAGGAAATCAATAAAGTTTTCTTTGAGTGGTGTAATGGTGTTTATTGACTTAATATAGCGTTGTCTAAGTAATCGCCCCTGATGAGATAAATAAGTGGGGAGGAAAGGGGGCGTGGTGTCAAAATACCTTGGTAAAAAGAAAAAAACCACCAGGGGTCGAATACACAGACCATGCGTTCACGGTTAAGACATGTTTTCAGGCTGAAAATTGAAAATGACTATAATCACGTTACGCCTCGCCGTGAACAGAAACCAGCTCACTACCTCAGAGCTAATCCGCCACCCATGTTGGGCTGGTTACGGTACATCCATTATAGAGGCCAGTCAAATCATGACATAAAATTAAAGTTTGCACGATAAAGTGCGCATGGGTGTCTTGCATTAAGCCCTCAGTTGACAGACCTTAATTTGAAGGAAAAATCCCAGCTTATGTTGAACGAGCTCATTAGGATATATGCTGTGGCGCAAGCGGCGCCATTTGAACTATTGACAACAATGATGAATGGCATTTATATTTTTTACAGAGCTTTTATGCACGATCATCACCGTACTCAGAGCGCTTAACAGTAACACATTTGACCCGGTATAAAGCAACCAAACACTCCACGCTTAATACGCCACATGCTGCTTCACGCAAATACAATTTGTAGTCAAGGACGACACTGTTTACAAGAGGAAAGCATGACAGATGGACGTTACGGGTATTTGTATGCATCTTTTGTTCTCAGTGACGAAATGTAAAATAAGTGAATAAGTACAGCTTCAAAAATAATATAATACGAAACAAAACCTTCGTCAGGCAACAAATACAACGAAAAAGTACCAGAAGGAGATCACATTGCGCCAATGATGACCCAGGGGGGGGGGGGGGGGGTGAAGAAGTAAAAATGAAAAAAAGGTGTGTATAGACCTTTAGTGGACTGTCGTATGTGAGTGGCGACCAGAAAAATAATAATAATAATAAATAAACAACAAACAGCAAAAACATGAGCAGGTTCAAAATCGAGGTAGGTTTGTCGAGAGCAAGATAAAAAGAAAAAAGAGAAAGAAACAGAATCACGCATTGGAATCAAGATCACAATCAAAGAAAGAATCACATGTTGAGGAAAAAGACAATGAATAATACATTTATAAAATGCAAAAACACACAATTACAGTCATTGTCAAAACACATCAACTATACAGTATACAGTTAATTTGTTTCTCATTTTTATTGCTTTAAATAATGGATTAACATTTTTCCCCTTGTTGAAATGGCTTGGATGAGGCTGAAATGTTCAGAACCCATATCCATGTAATAAAGGCTAGCTGCAAGTTCATCGAGGCTACATTCTCATCTGGGAACCTCGGAGACTTATTATTGAGGGCTGAGGCACATCCTACTACATCAGTAGGGAAGGATGTGGCTAGGGGGATGATTGTGGACATAACCAAATAATATAATATTAATATATATAATATGTAGGCCTATGTCTATTGGATTGGAATAGGTCGCACGATCTCCGCGCCCCTTCTTAAAAAAATATTTACAGTTGGTTCCCTTGGATTGTAACTTTATTTGAACACACCTCGAGGAGAGTTCCTTTTGCAACAACATGGCGACGAACGACAATAAAGTAAACCAAGAAGAGGTGCGAGATGGCGAAGAGCAAGGTGACGAATCCGAATTTAAGGGCAAAAAGACGGCAAAACACGACTCTGGAGCGGCTGATTTAGAAAAAGTGACTGACTATGTCGAAGAGAAAGAAATTTCTTCCCAGGACATTCAAGATGTAAGCTTATTTATTTCCTTAAAATTAAAACTCTTCTTCTTCATCTTCATTTTATTTTTGTCTTTTTTTTCAACTTGTTTTTTGTACTTGTACTTGTAGTAACTAAATCTAATGTCTATAGATAATAGACTCCTATATTATAGGCTATATATAGAGGTGTAGCCCTCCCGCGTTTACTTTTAGTTTTTTATTCAAATAATATAATTTTTCTTCACACAAACCAAACAGTGAAACAGTCAGAGTCAGAGCAGACAACAAAAGTAAAAAAAGGCCATTCTTCTGTGCATCGATAATCTGTTTATTATATAACCGTTTTCCTACGACCCGGGGCAAAAGAATTTTCACTTTCGGAAGTGAAACTAGGCCAGGTCGAAAGTAAAACCGGACCAGGTTTGGAGGCGGAGGTGGGTCATGTGATTTATCCGAGCTGCTACTTTGGGATGCGCGAGGGTGATATTTCGTCGATTCGTTACGTCCAGATCAAAAGCTAAAGATTCACTGGAGTCAAACAGGAGTAAGATTGGTTCTTTTTTCTAGGTTTTACAGGGTGATTACGGGGCGAGACATTTTGTCGACTGTTTGGTTGCGCGTTCACAGCTTTTAACAATAATAGTGTGCAACTTTTATGCCTGCGCCAAAAAACACAGGCCCCAAAACACTCGCGATCATACAATGAATATGAAAAAAAATGGGGTGCACGCAGAAAAGTGAAATGAACGCATTGTGAAAACTCAACAGATACTTTTAAAAGGCTTTAAAAAAACATATAATTTAAAAACAAATGACCGTTATTTGCATCACAAAGCGAAAGTACACATACTAAGGTGTACAAATATGTGTCCTTGGCCCTGGTCACGATGATCATGTGACCATGGGATGATTCCAACCAAATATGGACGCAATGTGGCTCCGGCAGTATAGTTGTACTGTACTTTTTTCTTCATTCTTAAAGTCTTACCTTACTTACTTCTTACTTACTTTTTAAAGTTAGCATTAGCAGACTTAATTTCTTGCTAAGACTCTTAGTCTTAAAGAGAATATGTTAAATTTTTACTGATTATCTTTATTGATATATTTGCTTATTTTTATATTTTATACTTACTAATCCTTGTAATAGTAATAGATTTTATTAGTGTTGCTAGTGTCAGTGACTAAGTTAGTGTTAATAATAGTCGTCATTACTTCACATTTGTCGTTAGTCTACACAGTTTAGACTGAGGCTGAGATATATTTACTAACTACTCTTGGTGGACTAGATTCGTATACATAATAATTCATTTTTTTTGTCTTTTATTCAATACTGACTCATGCCATACTCATACACTGGACATCGCTGTATAACATTGGCTAAGATGAAAATGTTTTTGAAAATAAAGTTGAACAAACTGACTGCTGTACATTTGGATTTGAAGAGGAAATTAAAAAAGAGGAAATTAAAAATGTGGTTTGGCTATGCTATAAATTCCACTTAAAAAATAATTGTGTGCAATTTAAAGATGGCTTTGATTTTCTGAGTTCTTTAGGTCTGAAAATATGTGTATGCCGCTAGTTCATCTTTATTTGCTTTTTGTTATTGTTTTGCAGGCAATGAAAGCAGTCAATGATCGTCAGATCAAAGAGGCCCAAAACAAACATGAAAAGGAGAAAGAGCTTTCAAAAGTGAAAATCAACAAAACCGATGTAGATCTCATAGTAAGTTTAGGATTTTCTTATTAATCTAATGATTTTGCATAGCGCTTTTTTGGTTCTTGTCATATATCTTTTTTTTTACTACCTACCGTTGTCACATACACTTTTTTTTTTCTTCGGAAAAGTAAACCGGCTTTGGATTTAAAGGAAATAATAATGTCTTTCACTTTCATGTTTTCTGTTACTTTTTGTGTTAATCAATACAAAATATATTGGCGACAACAGAAACGATGTAGATAAGGGTGGTAGTGATTCCTGTGATGCCAGATGTATTGATTTGTGGTTTATCAACACGACCTAAAAAGTTCATGTTCATATTCATGATATAATGGAAGTTATGATTTTTATTAGCTGGGGAAAATGGCACCAAAGGAAATTATACAGGAAAAGGGCATGGCAACTCAAGTGTTGAAAAAAAAAGGATGATCTGAAACAGTTACTAGGTCTGGAGGTGTCATTAAAGTAGGTCAATATCTTCAAATAAGAGAATGGATATTACATGAGACATAAACCTTTTCTATATAAATTTACCCCTCCAACTGTTACAGCCGAGTCGCTTAGAGAGCTCCACCTAAGAGCAAAGTTTTCAATTTCAAGTCGATTTGGCACTTACATTGTCTCCAAACCTGTCTATTTTAGATCAATTTATTGTATTATTTTAGTACAGATCTTGAGGCAGAATGATATTCTTCTGATTTTTTTGTTGTAGTCAACACAGTATACTTGGTTCAAGATCGTGTGAAAATTAGTCTTAAGAATCAATGAAGGCTGGGTATAAGGTGTTGTGTATGGGAAAATAGCCCAGCAGTGATTCAATAGGCCAAAGGCAGTTCCAAGCTTACAACCAAGAAAGTTTATTTTATCCGATACTTACACCACTACCTCGCTAGTAATAAACGCTGGCGGGAACAATTTTCCGTTGGCAAATGCTATGTCGGTGGTGCAAAATGTTACATTTGATACATGGTAAACATCGTAATGTCAATGGAACTGGTAAAATCATTTTCAAGATTAGCCAAGCCAGGGGTACAAGTTGTAGCTTGACCCCAAAGTGTTCATTTCCTCTCTCTTTAAAAAAAATCTCATTGAGCTGCAAATAATACAGTCTTTCTCATCTCCAGGTTCAAGAAATGGAAATTCCAAGAACGAAAGCAGAGCGTGTTTTAAGAGAGTATAAAGGCAATATTGTAGATGCGTTAGTGTTTCTTACAAATTGACAATTTTAATGTAATTAGATGACTGCATGTCGTGTGTATATATCATGTGTGAAAGTGATTTAAAACAGAGAAAGGAAATACTGGGTGATATTAAGGATTGAGAAATTGTGTCGTATTATTTTTTACCCTGTCACATCCATTTTTTTTTGCTCTTATTAATTTTGTCATTGATGCAATGAATTAATAAAAGCCATACACCTTATATTTGCCTTGTTTCATTATTACCCTTGTAGGCTAGGACATATAGGCTAGCAGGGTGCCCCACCCCCTTTTGTAGTAAAAAAAATTATATGGATCCTATCCTGTCATGTAATGCCGGCAACCAGTCTCACCCACCGTACTAAATTACAGACTGGCCGGCTGGCCCTATTTTTGGACTGGCCATGCCCGAATTTAACTGGGGGTGAGAGTCCTGTCACTGGCCATGTTATTACTGCCTTTCATTTGGAAAACAGCATACATGCAGTGTAATGGTAAATTCAATTTTATTTTTATTGTTTCTGTAGTGTCAGATCTGCACACCGGTTGTTGGCAGGTCTCTGGACAAGAATGAAAAGAAATAATTTGGTTTATTCCATCCAAACAATGAATTTTTGTGCTAGTGAAAAAAATCAATGGATTTTGTTAAATATGATTTGCAGCCTTGGTGAACCCTGTTATAACACTTGACTGAAGTGGAACCTCTCCCCCAAACTTATCAATGAAAAGAATTGGCCGCTTGTGGTTTCTGCTCTGGCAAAATTGAAATATATCCCCAATAAAGGCATTGGTTTGATCATTGATTTTAGATTCTTGATCCAAAGTTTCCAGCTCCAAATTTGCATTGAGCTGCTCACACGGTACAGCATCTAGTTTAAGACATTGTAAGGTCATCTGTTTTAAAATCCATCCAAGGTGTGACAGAGTCATTCAAACTAAGTAAAATGTCCTTGTCCTAATAACTGGGACCGTTGCAACCTAAGTGAAGTGAATTAATTAATGACTAGGGATCTCCCCCCACACTCACACATAGTATTAAAACTAAATCTGGGCCATGAAAGCTCAAGTAGAGTGGCATGGCAGTGCATCAAAGCAAGCAAATGTTCACATTACAATTACAATGATGAAACCCAAAACGAAATATGTAGAGGTTTGTTGTTTTTAATGATTGTTTAGTATTTTCTCTAACGTCGACAATGTATTATGCATTGTGAAATACAAAAAAACACACTTTTTTCCCCCTTTTGAAAGAGGGTTTTTTTGTTTTTTCTCTCCGTTCTCTCCTATTCTGCATTAATGAAAAATGTACATTTGTTTGACCACTTCTGGGGCTACACGACTCATGAGGGTGTCAAAGGCAGCCTTGCCATGCATCTGTTGACAGGCATTCATCTGGGAAGCTGCATAGTTTTTGAGGCACACAGTGTGAATAGGATCTTGCCTTGCCAGCTGAAAGAATAAAATTAAAAAGAGTTATATTTGATGAGATTCAAAATGTATCCAGTCAACAGTATTATTAGATGGTGACCTTGTACACCCCTGTGACAAAACTGTGAGGCCTTCAGGGGTGGAAAAAAAAAATCACAACAGTGAGAGGACAATAAAAACCATAGAGTGGCCAGGACAGCAAAACAGGGATGTGTATTTCAAGTGCTCAGTTGACAATCGTGAATAAGTGCTATATATAAATGCCATAACGTATTGAAAATATTGTAAAGTGTCTCTGGCAGCCCTCAAATTACTCAAGTCTAACTGGTTGAGTCACAGACCTTAATACAGATGGCGGTCTGCTAACATTGTGGTTTGACCCATACTGACAGTCAGGGTGGTGGAATGGCTCAATAAGAGGAGTACCCAGCTTTTTAATGTTGGTGGGTGCTGTTGCAGGCATGGGTCTGATTCCAACTGTCATCGTCAGCATTTTTCTATCCTTGCCTATTGTCTTTTCTGGCACTGCATTACATACTTTCCTACTACTTACAAGACGTTTCTGTACCATGGTGGAATACCAGAATATCCTTTGGTGTACCATGCTCTTTTAAGTCAACAGCCAAACTCAATGTGTTGCACAAAAAAAACACTAACTAATATAGTAGAACTCAAATCCAACGAACTCGGACTCAAAGAACACCTTGCATGCAGCGAACAGAGAAAAATTCCCATTTTGTTTCCTTCATTGACTTTGGTAAAATATCTTTTATCGAACAAACTAATCTCAGACCCACCCTCGGTTCCAACGAACCAGAAGTGTAGGCAAGCTCACAAAAAATGCAGATATAAAGGCTATTATTTTCATTTTTTGCAGTCATCTTTTGAATCACATTCATGGCCAAAATTAACAATAAACATATAGCAATCTATTTTTTTTCTTTCTTTTAATATGACACTTTATGTCTCCAACTGGGTGAAAACGTACGTAGAAGCACCCAGGCAGGAAGTAGGTACTGTCAATAATTCCGGTTAGTGATCTACAGTATTTACTCTCAGATCGGCGCTATGGTACAGCTAGACATTTTGCGTTCACTCGCCAATTGGCACAATGATACGAAAATGTGTTTGGGTAACTCACCAAGCGTTTTCTCTTATCATGCTGTGTATCCTGGTCGTCATCAACATCTACATTATCCACCAAAAGGCCACTGATGAAAGAAAGAAAAATAGAACAGGGAGAGGGCATTGATAAGCTGTTGAAAAAAAGGAAAGTAACGCAGAACATATTTAAAAAAAGAAGAGATGAGGAAAATGACAACAGCCTGAACAGAACCTGTGCCTGCATCAATCAGTTTGATTCTTGCTGTCAACTATCATTTTCCTGATCCTGATGATTGTCTATTTGCATTACTTTCTTACTATCTGTTGAACTGAACTGATAAGCAAAATAACGATCATAACCAAACAAAAAAGACATGTATTCTATATTTGAGACAAAATGTGTGAAATGTATATTCATATCTAATCTGATTGAGCCCTATGGCTATGGACGTATGCAAATGAGGCGGGCTGCCTGAAGAAGCTGGTGGGCCCTAATCCGTAAAGGGGAAACAAGTAGGGGTAATTTTACAGCTTCGTTGAAGGGATGATATACAATGTGACAGACGTGCTCACACTCCATTGTGTCCATTTGCATTGTTCTATATTCATTGTTTGTTGTTGAGAAAGGGGAACACCGAAACATCACATGTAGTATTGTTTATTGTCCCATATACGAAGCTGTAACATTACCCCTACTTCTTTCAAATTTATGGATGTATATACTAATTGTTCACTGTCCCTGGTCAAAGTGCTTTATGCTGAATGTCATACTTGACCCAAGTGAAGAAATAGGAACAAGTTCAGAGGTTGGGAAGTATTCTGTGAGAGACAAGCTATCTATCCAGAGTGTGACAAACCATCACTTTGTCTGCTTCGTGTTTATGTTATCGAAACTGGGATAAGTTACAACTTTATGGTTCAGCAAGGCTGGATAAACTCTCTATATTATATTTCATATGAATGTATTTAAAGTAAGAAATTTATTCCTAAAAACAGGTACTATGCGTTTTAGATAAAGAAAGAAAAACTAAATAATTAATGTAATTTTCAATATTCGCAACCAAAATTTATATAAAGATCAAAAACTTACTCTGTCAGAGTTCCGTTGTCATCTTCACGACAAATATCATGAAGAATTTCAACCAAGCAATTGACCAACACACCAAACCTCTCAGTCACCACACTGGGGATACAGATTTTAAAGGACACAAAATAATGAGTTTCCTTGTTTCAATAACAAAAAATGCCCTGTGTAAGAAAGAAATTAACATTAAAAACATTTCTTAAAATTAAAATGTGAAATGACTTATTTTGTATATAATGTCATCAGAATGCACAAGACAAAATATGTTCCTTTTAAATTCAAAATGGAATTTATACAATACTCTCTGGACCAATGCTCACTCAGCCCAAACCCATGCTTGCATTAACGCAGTCAGTATTTATAAGGATATGCTGAACATCTATTTGTGGTTAACCACAACTTTGTTCACGAGGAAGTTTTCTGTAACGCCCTGAGGCACCCGATAGCTTATCATCCTGTAATGCTCGCCACAACCCCCTAATAGATATATCTATATATTGGCTGTTAGAATCATGACCCGAGTGGAAGCTAGAAGAGTTATAGATTCAATTATTTTTTACCGAATTAATATTCTGTCTAGAGTTGATAGTAGTTAAAGATAAAAATCAGAATTTTTTTTTCAACAAAGCTATTAATTTAATTCGAGTTATTGATCACTACAGGAGAGAGATACATCTTATAATATTTCAGCATGACCATACTTGAGGTTTTGTGATAGTAGAGATGCAAAGGCTAGGCCTGACATTTTCCTTCTGTCGTGTTGTGTTACAGTGTCCAGCACATCAATCCATATGTCCAGAATACCACCAAACAACGATTCAACCTAGAGAAAATAATTTTAAAAAGCACACAATCATAATAAAATATTATTAGGTATGTCACTATATTTTATCACAACCATTTTTGTAGAGAAAGAGTTAACCTAAGTAAACGTTGAGAAAGAAATCAAATAAATTCAAAGTTCGCACAAAAATGACAAATCAAGAGGATTGAAAGATAATAAGCAAAAGAAAAGAGGAAATTGTGATTTTTAAAAATATAAGGCCACCATGACTGATTTTATAGTTATAGTCTGTGAGATATTATTTTTTCTCTCTCCTAAAATAACCAATACTGTAGTTAGAAAGACTATAGGGACTTAAATTAACACAACTCAGATTCTTGCTATGGTGTATAACATTGACAGAATATGGAATCTTAAACGTGAACTCAACAAAAAATCAACATGTCCTATTCTTAATTTTTATATCTTGACAGAGAAATAAAAAAAATACCTCAGCTCATTTTCAACCTTAAAAATACAAAATGAGAAAATCAGCGAACTTAAGTTCAAAAGTCGTTGACACAAAACTCACCTCATGGCCTGTCTCGATAGCCAAATGTTGTAAAACTTGCATCATGAAATTATTGTTTTGTACCAAAACTCTAGCAAACAAGGTGAGAAGCATTGACATCACAATTGTCTCTTCCTGAATTAGTGAGGGAGAAAAAACCAAAACAAAACCAGATGTCATAGAGGTATGATGAAAACGACAACCGTCATAATCTGCAACAATGTTGGTAACAACAACATACTCCCAAAAGTCAAAACAGAACAGACAGATGACACCTTTACATTTGGTACCTTGCTCTCTCTCTCTTCTAACCATGATTCCCAACCATTTCCTGGTCAATACAACTATTTCTTTCAATCCCCAATCTTTTCCATGAAGCAAGCCATAGAGAACCTTCAGTTTCAACGATCTGTTCCCTGTCAAATTCAAATCTTCTGATTCACATCTTTTCTGTCTATACTTAGTGAGGTGCTGCATTTGAAAAGATGGCGCAACTCACAAGTTGAAAGGCACGAGTTGAACACCTCTACTACTATTCACCACGATTAGCCAATAGACTAGCCACACAAGGCACACCAACATGGAAAAAGCTTCAGTTCCCTGGCCTGGTGGGATCTCTGTTTAAATTACTTCCTCCCCTTTTGAATAAATCACAAAAATACAGAAAGACACTCCCTTCCCCCTTTCCCACACACACACACCAACAACCTCAACTGATCAACATATTGTCATCTGATGGTAAAAAAACAAAAACAAGTCTGTATAAAACAGGACAAGTACCTGCCCATCCAATATAGTCTTTAGAATTCTTGGAAACACATCTTGAAAGACGCCGGGACCTTCGTTTGGAAAAACTTTGATAATCAACTCAATAAGCTGAAAAAAAAGGAAGGAAACAAATTACAAAAGCATGCAAAAAATACAATATTCAAACAACAGCAACATTAATTTAAGGGACCATGAAAAACTTTCAATGAAATAATCTTGTAATTACCCGACTTTCCAATGCAAATCCACACTGTTGTCGCAAACGAAATAGCAGACAAAATAGTCAACAATGTAACATAAATATAAATCACAAGTGAAAAAAAGTTGCCACTTGAAATTACATTATACAGTAAATTAAATGGAAGTCAACATCTCGTCCTTGGCATCTGCCTCAAGTGATAAGACACCAGGATCAAGAGATGATAAGTCTTCATGTTCATACAATATGTGGCACACAGGAATCAAGAATAACAACCATCTTCTCAAAACAAGACAAATTCTGTAGTCGTTGGTTGTTTCAGTTGCAGCGTCGGTGACCGAGTTGAGTGGTGACAGTGCTGGTTTTCAGATCGTGAGGTCCCGGATTTAAATCCTGGCTGAATTTACCAATGTTGCATTGTTTTTTTTACTCTCAAACGCAACTAATTTGATCTTTGAAATGTTACCTTGAGAATCATAACCATTCCTTCTGACCGAATGTCTGACATAAGATTGATGAGGGTGGTAGCCAGAATCCCAGAGTATGCCTGAAAGGAGGGAGGAGGGGGAGGAGAGAGTCTCCCATTATAAACACAAGACTTTCACATTAAAACTACTCCTATGACATCAATACAAAAAGTTGCGACACATATAAGACCATTTAAAAAAAAAAATTACTTTTTAAAGTAAAATTTAACCATGCTACAACTGCACACATATCTTTAATCAGCTTCACAAGGTAGAGCAGCTATAAAAGAGCATTGGCAATAAAAATGACATCTAAAATGAGTGAATACATGTTACTGGTCAAATCATGATTGATTTCTTTTCCTCTGCTTAAAATCATTTGTACACTCTAGCTGGGCCCTTTTGAATCATTTCCGATTAAAATTTTCAGATAATCTTACCCCATCTGCGGTCCTGTTGTGAAGAGGAGAGAGTGGTTGTGGCAGGCATATAAATGACCCAGACAGGTCAAATAGGCCATGACAGTGGTCATCCCAGATGATCTCCATAACCTCATTTCCATCATGCGTGGTCAATTGTCTCGATCACCACGCGGCTGCCTTGACACACCGAGTACTACAGAAATATTTTTTTCTTCACCTACCTGCATGAAGTCTGAAGCTCCAAGCAAAACGTAACACTGGATAATCTTCAAGCAAATCCTGAGGTTCTCTGTGCTGATTTCTGCAAAAACACAAATCAACCGTATAAATATTAAGTGATCTTTGCCTTTCATGCAACAGTGGAGTACATACAGACAAAATACCGGTACATGCATAATCACATTTGTTACTTCTCATTCATGTATCAAGGCTAATCTAAGCTACATAACCAGAAAAAAGAAAAGAAAAAAAAGTTCAAGTCGATTTCTAATCAACTGTTTAGTTTGTATGGCAAAAGGATGATAAGTTACTTAATTGATTTTGCCCAGCTCCTTTATTTTGTTATTTTAGCACAAAAAAAATAAAATGAAATTGTTTATTCTTTGACTAGCTCGGTTCATCCCTACTTCAGCAGTACTATGTGAGTTACTTCCGAAATAGAATGACCTTTGGTAATTTCAAACTCACTTAGTGGTTTCCATCATTTATCCATAATTTATATCATAGTTTAGAGGAGCCAAAGGGATGTTCAAAATTTCAGTAAAATTGACTCAATATCAATCTGATAAACAGATATATATATTATATATTTACTGTATACTTGACGTTTAGGAAAGCCACCGTACCTAATAGAGGAGGCATGTGTTCAAACAGTTTGAGAAGTTCCGGGCTGGTTGTAGATGCATTGATGAGCGTGACGTGCCACAACTCCAGTCCGTCCTCCAACAAATAGACATAGGGATCCTTGCTGGTGTCTGTGCTGATGGCAATGGCTGGGACCAAAAAGGGCCACAACTGGCTCGACTCGCTCCCGTATCCCTGGCGAGACATTAGAATAAACCCAAGTTATTTCACAATGCAGTATTCTCATTTCATTTCGTAGCGGCGGGGGATAAACGTTGAGGCGCTATGAAATTTGTGTGTTGGCCATCTGAACAACCCTCCATGCTGTGCTTCTCATTAATTTATTGACTTAAACCCTTTCTAGCTCAGTGTTAAGCCATGACATGTCACGCTTGTGTGTCTGCTTTTGTGCCTGTGTGCTATCTGAGGCAGGCTGGGCGCTGAGTTAACCTCTTCACTAATTTGTGATATAAAGGGGCTTGAGTGAAAGAAAAAACAAACAAACACATAACAAAAATAAAATAAATATCATTAGAAAACAGAAGCAACAGTAGTAGTAGTAGTAGAAACAGCAGCCACAGTACTGACAGCAAAAGAAGAAAATTGAAATAAACCTTAATTAGATAGAAGAAAAAATAAATAAAATCAAGGCCTTGAAATAACTGAAACAGACCTTGAAAATTCATTTTGTAAAATGAAAAATAATTGTTGACATTTGCAGTTATTTCAAAGACAACTGGAAAGCTGTTTACCTTGTCGTTTACACACTTTCATTTTTAAAATCTTGCACATTGCTGGACACAAGTACAACCACTCCTATCTGTTTCACAAGGTCCAGTTCAGAAATGGGGAAACCGTTGGAAATTTGAAAAATAAATAGATAGAGGGAGAGAGAGACAGAGGGACAGACAGGGAGAGGAAGAGGGAGAGAGAGAGAGAGAGAGAGAGGGAGAGAGAGAGAGAGAGAGGGAGAGAGAGACAGGGGGGAGAGAGAGAGAGAGAGAGAGAGAGAGAGAGAGAGAGAGAGAGAGAGAGAGAGAGAATGTCAGATCTTGATGAACAGGACAGGGTAACATGGGCGGGTTTGTGGGGGGAGTACTAATTTAAAGTTTAGTTCATCAACCTGCCAGGGTGCCTTCATTTGCCGCAGTGACCAAACATTTCTATCTATAGCTATCCATTTATATTGGTCTGTGTGCTAGTGAAATCGCAAACCGTTTTTCTTGTTTCCATAACCTTTTCTATACCAATATAGATCCCCTTCGCCTTTGCATTCCCGTAAGCAGATCACTGCTTCTATTAACGCAAAAAACAAAAAAAACCAAGGATGGAATCAATTATTTGGTGTCAACACTCATTGGTTGGTCAACGTTCACGCATGGAACAAATGAGCACAAACGCAGAAGGTTTCTGGTCAGAACAAGACATAAGACTACTTTTTTTTTTTATCGTACTCTTTGTGATATATAATAATACCTGAACCAAATGAACGAGACTTGACAGAATAGCACAACGAAGCATGTTGTGTTCTTCCGACTCCTGCCACAACAGTGGGAGATACTGGACTAAGGAAGATATATATGGCCTGATCTTGGGTCCCATTCTTTCAATCAGGAAAGAGAAAACGTGGAGGACATGCATCTGAAACGAAATGAAAAAAACCCGCAAAAAACTCAATAACAATACACTGAAAATGGACCCATTGCATAGACTCTTTAACTCTTTTATCTATTTCATTTCTGCGAACCTAATGTTAAAGTGCCATTAAATTGATATACGATTCATCCCACCAAGTGATTTAGTTTCAATCTAGAATCTAACAATGAAACCAATGACAACGATTGGGAACTTTAAAATCATACGTTCCCAGATCCCAATATATATATATATCTATGTCATCTGCTACGACTCTGAAGCAAATCTATGAGCCATATTACATTCGTAGTAACTAGTTTAAGTGTTGAATAATATTTAATTTGATCGTATCGTTTTCACAAACAAAAGTATTTACGGAACATAAGAAGTAAAGGTGTCAATGGCAGAACATTTTTACGAGTTCCGTGAGCCAGTTCATAGGAAAATAAAACAGATGAATGAACCAACTTAATACGTAACAAGTTATTGACTAATATGAAAGTAATGCAGTGGCAGAAATATGAACACTTTTTGGAATATTGGAGCCGTGCTGGCCACAGCAAACAATGTGACGGAACAAGTTCTTACCTTGGTATCACATTCTTTGACTTCTTTCAACAACAGGAACAGGAGAGAGAACAAATTTTCAACATACTAAAAGGAATAAAGAGAAAAAAGTATATATACATATTATATATTATATGCTTTAAGATATCTAGATAATGAGAAAAGAAACAAAAGAGGCATACAATCCTAAAATTCAGACCGCATGTTCCTCCTTTTAATTAAGATGATTCCTCCACAAATATTTCCGCCACACAGTGTTTGAGAAATGCATATCAATCAAAACAAGGGCCAGATTGAAAAACAGTCAAATTGTGGTTTCGATGAGACAAGACTTCTTGTTCATCATTGGATAGTTACAATACTAAAAGCCAATTCTAATTCTCCATAAGACAGACTTGATAGTACTGATCAATGGAAATCAGTTATTATTACACTTTTGTCATCACGTAGACTATCAGCCGGCCTCCATCCCCATC
This sequence comes from Dirona albolineata, assembly GCA_031763155.1. NCBI lineage: Eukaryota > Metazoa > Mollusca > Gastropoda > Nudibranchia > Dironidae > Dirona > Dirona albolineata. Next base: position 14,764 of record JARFNW010033307.1, on the reverse strand, counting down.
TGTTCGACCATGCATACCCTTATGGTTGAGACATCGGCATCAATATTGGTCTGGCTTTTCTTATGTGCCATACCATATTCACCAATTGGGCGAACAAACCCCATGTAGACTTGTTTGGTTGTTTTCCCATCATATCACCAAGATGTCGCAGAGAGCTTTTTCATAGGTCTGAGTCTGGAAAACGCTCTTCGTTCGATGTTTTCAATGTGTGGTCCCCAAGTAAGTCTTTTGTCAAATTTCATCACCAGGTATGTAGGATTTGGATCATGGGGTAGGTCGTGTTTATCTAAAGTTAGGGTGCAGGGTTCTGGTTCGCTTAGGGAGATTACCGTCTTATCTGGATTGATTTTAAGCCCCCATTGTTTGGTTCATGACTCATAGACTAAAGTAAAGCTGATGAACCCTAGGGGCAGCCGACTAGATTTAAGCAAAGATAGTTGGCCACTGTCGCTGACATTAATTTTGCCCATAGAGGAGTATTATCTAGCCCAGGTGGCAGCTCTCAGTTGTCCACTAGGGTAACAGCAAAGTGTTTACTCTTAAAATGTATGGACCTCATGGTACATTGTTGTCCAATTTATTGGTAAAAGTATTGGGACGCAGTGGGCTCATCACCTGCTCGTCTTTAATTCCTGATGCAGAGTCTTTCTAGCCCTGTGTTAGGTGATGAGTGGTGAAGTCCTCATTGACATTTGGATTTACTTCCATTTGTCATGTACACACTTCAGAGCTTGACATATGACTGGCCCCTACACAGCTTCTTGCGGTATGAAGGGTTATGGATAAACAATAGAGAAGTATCATCACTGCGACGCCCTAACTAATTATCGCTGACGAAGAGACGAACAAGTACTACTATCTAGACTATTTAAATTTAAATAGCTGGTCCTAATAATCATATTCATACTTGTATGATACCAAAGGAACCGTGGGCACTTTTCAGGTTCATAAACAAAATACTTAGCCAGTCTAAAGTTACAAAAAATATAACATGAATTATTTTCTAAAGCCTTACCGGTAAAAGCTGTTCAGCATTGAATTCAAAGTCATCAACAGGTAAAAGAGAGTCAAGGGAAAAAAAACCCAAAAACAGAAATAACAGAATTAATCTTTTTCACTGTCTATATAGAAACTATTAGATAGGTATACTAGTTCTCAAATAAAAGTATTTGCTTATTTTGTTCATTTATTCCAAACTCCATCAGTTCTTTCTTTTGTTCCTTTTTTAAAACCCCAATATCGACGGTGACAGTCGCAAACCGTGCAAGTCTGAAATTAGGTCAAGTTCTAATTTGACCTCAAATGTAAAGAGGAAAACCCCCTCTTAGATTGAAAGCATGGTGTGCAAGTTTTGAGCGGCAATGTGAAAAAGACACTTAGACTTGGAATTGTGATAATTAGTGGGTTAAAAAGAGAATTTATTAAACAGTTTTTTGTGTTTTTCTCGAAAGCACTAGTTTTGGACTTACACGGTTTGCGATTGTTAACGTCGATATGACTCCTGCGAAAGAATTTCTTACCCTAGGCAGACTTATGGAACACTTAGTTTTGAGGAGGAGAACGGCAGTAGCACCAAATATAACTCCAAAAACAGAAACCTGCTCCCTTCCCTCTCCTAAAAAATCAAACTAACAAAAAATATTTGTTAAAAAAACCCACAAAACCCAAACAAAAAAGAATTTAAAAAAGACAGAAAAAACCCCCAATGAACCCAACATAGAAGCCATAAAGGATATCAATCCTCAACGTTTGAGCCGCTTCCAGTCGAACGGCCAAATCCTCTTGAGGATCCAGTAAAGCAAGGACAGCCTCGTATAACAAGGGCCGAAGGCTGCTGGAAAACTTGACTCCAACCCACTGTCCCATCAGCCATATCACACGTTTTCTGATCACTCGGTAACTGTTGGACAAAGGGAACAATTATACAATTAAAATTACATTGTCATCTGAAAAAAATACAATTAATTTAGATGCATTCCTTTTTGCCTTAGTTGAAATTAAATTACGAAAGATGTCGTCTTTGCAATTGCAATGATTGTTTCTGTTTGTCAAGTGTTGAGAGGCGAAGTGGGAAAATGTATACGCGTAGTGTTTGGCAACAGTGCTAGAGACAATTCCATTTTACTTCACTCATAGTTCATAGTCTCACTGCACTAGCTCAACGCATACAATTCTTCGATACATGACACTTAACTTCTAGGAGTGCGATGGCCAAGGTTAAGAATGACAGAAACCACACCCAATGGTGGGAGTTTGAGTCTGGACTTTCTAAACTGTCTTTTTTTTCATTGGACAAGACAATTATTGCCTACATTGGGACACTGCTCTGCGGCTGATGCTAGAGTTGTGCCCTTGTGAACAAATTAAAGGCTATACATATCAGGTAAAATTCTAGTAGGATAATCTTACAGTGCCGGTTCATGGCTCAGAGGTAGTGAGTTGGTTTGCTGTTCACGGAAAGGCAGTGTTGCTATGGCTGGCATGAGTTTGACTCCCCCAGGTTGACAAAAATCTTTTTGCTATTCCTGTTCTTGTATCTCACTGGCACCGTAACGCTGTCTTACAATCATTATACTAAGAGTGCTCACTGTTCCCTTTTCATTTATTTTCATATCAGTCAGACAACAAACCTTTTGTGCTTGACCTTTAACTCCTCCAGGAGATGAGATCTGAACCAGGAGTCAAAGTCAATCTCGTCAAACAGGTCAAAGGATGCCAGACCAACAGCATTATACACTGGGGACAAGGAGAGGTAAAAAACTATTGGTTATCGAACAGGTCAACGCATGCATAACTGATTCAGAGAAATCAGACAAGATGGTTTGGACATGCAGTGGGAAAGCAGCATCCTTAAAAATATGATTGATCTTGATACGGCTTGGGAAACTAACGCAATATAGAGAAAATAAGATGAGGGAAGGAATTCAATACAGCATACAGAGGAGTGTAATCAAAATAATTGATGCAAAAAAGTTTTTAAAAAGAAATTATTCTCATCCCCCCTATCAATAATCTTTTTTCTTTCTTATTCATTATCTCTAACAGGCACGGTACCACTTTCACAATATTCATCTATTCACTGTCAGTGTACCCTCCATATTCATATATTTTTGTATACCCTTGTGGCTACAAACAATACATTCATGTCTGGTCCAAAAATATATAACACTATTGAAGAGTGCATTGCTTATTGTACCAAACTTGGCAGATTGGGCTGATCCCCTCCTTGCTTTGTATTGGGCCATGTGTAATGGTCGGGCATCGACATAAACTTATCAGGATGAATCTTACCTGGGTCTGTACATCGATGCCTTCTGCCTTGTATACTGTCCTCGGCCAGACACAGAGCTGGTCCTAACAGACTGTTTAATCATAGTATTACAGTGAATTGATAATAAACAAACTAGTTGGGGAAATTAATTGATAGGATTCAAACCCTACAGCACAAGATGACAACGGGAAATAGCAAAGATAAAAAGACTCTTTTTGAACCTGCATCTTTTCTCATGACAGCTGCAAAATCTTCCGGATCACACGGACCTTGCGCTGCTTTTGCCATCTCCAGGACGATAGGGGTCAAATTCTGCCTGAAGGCTTTAAAGATGGTCAAGAATAGAGTCTCTGTACATGGCTGCGAAGAATAAATTGTCATGAATTATAGATGTGTAAATAATGCAGTGTTATATTAGATCTAGGCAGCGTCAAGTCTCAGCAAGACAGTCGTCCATACCAATAGGAATCAGCAGCAGTTGATAAAAGAAGTCTCTACTCTACAGAAGCTCTCCTTTCTGGTGGTAAGGTGAGAGGGTCCCTAGTACCTAAGCACTTGCTTTGGAACCTCGAATCCTAAGCCAGAATAGTCTCAAAGTCTTTCAAAGTTCAGGAGGTGCAATGGCAGGTCTCCTGGATAGAATTTGTCTAGGGTGTTTCAAAAATGCCAAAGCTATTGTTTCCTCTACTTATATGACGGCTGCCTGCTCGATCAAGTCATCTAGGTCAGAGGTGAAGTGTCTTTTCTTTGAAAACAAAATAAATGAATAGATTTCTCTAGTTAAGTTTATTGCTATGGTTAAATTTGGTCATGATTGTTTATTCAAAAAACTATTCTCATGCAGAAAGTGAAAATAATGACTTAGAGAGATTGTTTAGTGCAACACATTAAGCTTGGCGGTTAACCTAAAGAGACATTCTAGGTATTCCACTGTGTGACAGGAGATACTGCCTACCATGCTATATAAAAGGTGTTTAAAATGGTGTTAAACTAGAAGCACTTTGTAGGATTAAGACTGACAGACAATGGATATTGTGTCATCAATCTTGGACTACATACCCTGAGAGAGTACTTGTAAGAATCCCCGCCTTCTTCTTGACCTGATGGAAAGAATTGAAAGGAATGTGTACAAATTACCAAAGTCTTCACACTACATCAAATTTTTCCTGTAACAACAGTAGATTTAAAGACTCCTCATCCACACAGACCACTTAATCATATATATTTGCCTTAATCAGTGATTTAAAGAATTGTTTACAAACGTGACTGCCCATGGTGTCAGTAGAAAAACAATCTAAATCAACTCTAAAGGTGGTGGAATCGAGCTATACATTACAGGACTCATTGCAATGAGTTTCTCATTTCATTTCCAGCTCCCTAATGTTAAATTGTTTGATGCGATTTAGTACACACCTGCCAAGTGATTTTTGTCAGTCTAGCATCAGTTATAAAAACAGTAATAATGATTTTTCAATTGTTTGCTCCCAGAAATTAAGATCTAATAATTTATGTAATCTGTACAGGCTCATTAACTCAACAATGTAAAATGTAGACATCAAATCAAACCAAGAGACAGATGGAACCATGTAAGGACATAATAATGTGGTACCATGGTTATCACATAGAGCAAGACAACTAGGAGCAAAGTTTTCGAAGAGCTAAGCCACATTTTCAAATATTTTGGCTTGTTGCTTTCCCGGGGCAAATGGGCTACAGTAGAGCGTTAAGAGCATGGTGATGGTCGCGAATGAGCGCTATATAAATGCACATTTATTCAATATTTCTTATATTTGATTCTTACAAATGTCTATATATAATTTCTAAACCAAATCTATGAATCCCTACATTCAAACTAGAGTGAAATAGGAATCTTTACAGCTGAAGAAAGTAATTCAACAATGCAATTTTAAGCCTCTTATGCTATTGACAATGAAAACGATGAGGATTACATCATTTACTAGTTATCAGCCAGTTCTCTTCTCTTGATAAACTTTCCACATCAAATTTGAAAAAGAAAGACGAAAAACGCAACTTGTCTTTACTCCACCATTAACATTTCTCATCAGAATGTTTCACATGTCAACAAAAGTATCCTCAAACTTAAAAACATGACACAATCACAAATTCGTTTCTTTTCTTTTTTTCACTCACAAAATTCCTCAGGATCTGAATCCCACGTTGTCAAATCATCTGTCGTTAAAAGGAAATAGTTCAGAACCAGACGTTGGCAGATCCCAGCTAAAACCTCCAATGTGAAAAATTCTGTAACAATAGCTCTGGCCTGTAATGTGACGGCGCTGTTGTCTGATAAAAGGAAGTAAAACAAAAAAAAATTTTGTCAACTGAGTTAATCGCAGGAGTGCAATAGAGATATATTCTTTTCAACAACAAATTGCATTTGAAAATTTAATACAGCAATTACAAAAAGAGAGCTTTCTTTCTTTCTTGATCAAATTACCTTTTGTACCTTTCGGTGTAAGGACAAAAAGAGAGCACAATCTAAAATGTTACTTATAGGCAACCCATTGTCATAATATTATTTCAAACATTGAAGGCAACAGGGAATTATTGCCTTTTTTTTCCTCTAAAGAATTATATTTCTAAAAATAATACACATATCCTTCTTCACACATAAGGGTAAAACAAAATTACCCTCTTCCTTTTTGCTTGGCTTGTAAACGTCACTAAATAAGATTCCTTTCATTAAGTTGAAACAATTCACAGTAAACCTTTCAAACAGCAAGCCTAGAAAGGAAGAATAAAGCAAATGCATATTGGTTAGATTTCAGTTGAAATATCAATTGCAGTGATAGAAATAGTCCATAATCTAGAGCAGTGTTTTCATGGCATATCTCAATTGGTAGCCAGGCTGACAACAGCAGGCATCGGTTTGATCCCCCCCCCCCCCTATCAGCAATCTATTTTGTGTTTATCGTCTCTTACTGGCTCTGCAACATCTTCCTACTATTAATCTTTTAAAATGAAATGACTTCAATAGAGGCATGTCTGTGGGATTAACACAAATGTTAGGGTCAAAATCAGACACCCATATGTAAAAAAAACCAGAAACAAATTTGAACGATTATCCCATTTGGATGCATATAATTCCCAAATACACAACACTCAAAGATAAAAGATGAGTTCATAGCCCTGTGTCCCTGTACAGGTACAGGCTCAAAGAATTCCCATCAGGCTGTGTCAAAAAGTGATGCCTTATGTGCCCCATGACTCCAAGAGGATCAAGTACGTAAGTAGGCTGTATCATTCAATACCCTTCTCAACTCACATAGGAGCATACAGTAGAGCAGCCTGTTAGGCTCCCCACACTAACATACTCAACTGACAATATTTTTCTCTGCCTGTTGTTGAGTACTCATTCACACCCGAGTGGAGTGAAGAAAAAAATAGTACTCTTTCCCAAGGACACAACATTGGTAGCTTGTCAGGATTCAAACACTGGACCTTTCGATGTAGGTGCATATGGTCAGATGTAAACAATATTATAGCCATCACAGTAATCATTAAAAAAACCAACTGAAAAGTGATTTACCAAACTCTGGAAATATCAGGGGCATTAAGATGCAATACATTCTAATGAGAAATCTCAAAATGATTAAATTATGCATGTCATAATGTGGAACACCCACATCACAATCACCAATTCTCTTACGACAGAAAACTAGACTTGTCATTTAATATTTATACCTTACCTTTAGCAGAGAAATTGTATTGTACAACAAAATTTAGAGTTGTCTTGATGAAACTGACATAAGAGATGGGATGCATGTCCAATAAATCGAGTAGCTGTGTGGTGGTGGGGGCAGAAGAAAATGTAATTTGAAAAAAAACAAAAACATATAAATAATTAAATAAAAAAGAGACATTAAAAGCATGTGCTAAAATGGAACTGAGAAAGCGCAAAATTGCAATCAACTGTATTCCTTTTTAAAAAAAACAATGTAGGAGGCTAGTGTTAGTCTTAAAACAATAATAGAATAAACCATGTCCAAATATCATTGTGAGCAATAAATCTCTTTAAATAGTTATTGAGTTATATCATTTGTTTGAGAGACTTGAAAAGGGATGACAGTCTCACCTACTACATACAAATTTCAGTTACTAGCTACCTCGATTCATGCCCTTTAGCCACATCAAAATCTTCACTTACCACTTTTGTCATACAAGAAATAACATCCTCACACTTCTCTAACATTGCGTGATTTCCCCACAGGCTCCTACCTGCAAACAAAAATAGAAAAAAAAAGTTGACACATATGGCAACAATGTCGTGGGTCAAGGCCAAGTCCACGTAAACGGCAGGGGCTCCTATCTGTCTTCCAACATTGCATTGTTATCATTGGGCACAAATGCTTAGCTCCAATTGTCTCACTTGTCATAGGTGTAGAAATGGCTATCGTTCATAACTGGGGAAGCCATCTGCTATAGACCAGCCTCCTATTCAGAGCGTGACGAATTTTAATTTTGTTCTGGGATAAGCGTCGGCTCTGCAGGCCCAAAGGTTCTACAGGGTTTACTAGTGAGACCAAGGTCACCTTTGGGAACTGGCGTTAAGCAAAAATAGTTCTACAAAGACCACAAATTGAGAGAATTATGTATAGTGAGGAACTACAAACCTGTAGGAGATACAGTACGACTTCAGACAGTTTGAAATTTTACATACCATTAACCTGCAGTAAAAAAAATAAATGAGATAAGACGTCTGAGTTGTTACTTACGGCAGTCTAGAAAAGCATCCAGCTGAGAAAACAGGTTGGCAATGAAACTGATGGCATCTGGACTGTTGTGAACTTCCTTGAAACCGTAGGTGACATGCTTCCTTAATACTAAATGTAGAAAAGAAAAAAAAGAAACCCATACAAACAGGTTGATGCAAACAAATTATAAATGCCCTTATATCTAAAACTTGAGAAAATACACATTTCAGAATGTTCATAGATACCAACCAGAACCGTGTATTTTCTTTATGCCAAAAGAAATTATTTTCCATAGGTTGGTAACAATAACATTTTTTGCTTCTTGTCATGAAACAGCTCTCAGGTGGACAGGACTTTTAAGAGGCTATAGTAATCTGAAAAATGACATTCAACACTTTCTTTGTCTAAACCTGAATCATGACAATAACCGGCAGTGTTTGTGTATTCAAAATCCATAATTTCAAGATTATCTTGGACAGTGAGAAAAATAACAAAGACGAGTGAAAATAATGAAAACGTGTTGAATTAACAGAAAAGAGAAAGTATATCGACAACAAAGGGAAGTTATCCAGGAAAACAAATAGTGCCTTACATAGTTCTCTTTCTTTGACTTTTATGTTCATCCAGGCAGGTTTTTGACATTTGTAGAACATGGCAAATGGAATGCAGTGGTACATATTCACAGTTAACTTTTGACGAATGTGGTTAAAAGATGGTGGAATTTTTATCTTTACCCTTGCAAGACTTATCCATATTTCTAATTCCACTAAATTAAAAATAAAATGTTTTGTGGGTTAGGAACTATAAGGGCTTCAATGTGCAAAACATCCCAGAATATCTGAATAGTAGCATAACATATGTAGGGTTTGATTCCGACCAAAGCTCTGTTAACATTATTGTGTTTGACTGCATTTGGACTGAGGATGGTCCATCAATAGCTTCACATTCAGATTAAGCATTTTATGTCAATCGTTGTAAAAGAAGTTTTCATATGCAGAAACCTTACCTTTGAGGACTAACTTGCATCTGTCAATTGACGTTACCATTTCCTCATCGTGCTGGGATGCCAAACTAAAAAATTTCACCAGGTGAGTATTCCATAGATTCATCACATAACCAAACAAATCTTGTGTCATCTGATAAAGGTTCAAGACAAACAATAAAAGATAAAGATGGGTTTATACTCTCTACAAGTACAAGTACAAGTACAGACTCATTAACTTTATATCATTAACCCACCCAGCACAAATCCAATACAATTAAACGAAATAGAGAACTTTTAGAACAGGTTAAAAGCCATAAATATTTAGGTATAATGATAACAAGAGAAGGCGAATCAAATCAGCAGAGTAAAAGAAAAAGAGAAATAGAGATTTATACACAGTAATTAAACTTGACATCGAAATGTACAAAGAAGTAAATATTCTATGTTGAGTAAGTTTCTCTTTCACGATAGACAGCAATTGAAAAAATGAAAAAAAAACCAACCCAACCAAACTCACATCTTCAAAAAGTTTGCGGTCAGGAGCCAGGCGTTTTGATGCAAGCGTCTTTGTTACATGATACAATACCAGCAGTGCCCTTCCCTGTACCAACGAATCATCACACCTGACTGCTTGCAGCAGAGTGGGAACAAGATCATGCCAGTTGCGAGGACAGTCGAAACGAGCAATTTTGGCCACCAAAACTGCAATTTGGGTGGCAATCTAAAATTTTAAAAAAATATATCAAAACAACAAAAGCCATGAAAATTTTTTTACAACACAACATTAAAAAAGATCTAAAAAATACTTAACCACTCTCCCTTAAAAATAATTGCTCAACCTTTTATAGAAAAAGTTATAACTTCTATACAAATTCAATAATATAGCAATGGCACATCTTGTGGTTCTGGTGAATTACCAAGCTAAAAAAATTTTAAAAAAAGAAATGAAACATTGCTCATCGTTACATTCAATAATAACAAGAAATGAATGCGATAAAATGAAGGGTTTGAATGCAAAACGTGAAATATCCAAATTTCTTGTTTTTAGTAAATGAAGAAAATCTAAAATGTTCGTAGTTAAAGAGAAAGTATAACTTTGGCCTTATGTTACTAGGCTCTACATGACATTTTATTTTTCAAAGATATGAATAAAGTGCTAAGTTATGCATGGAAAGCTTATAAGAAAGCTAACTCACTTTCATCAGTATTGCTCTTTATCTCAAGTTGCAGTCAAACCCTTCAAATCTTTCATTAGCAGAATTGTTGCGATGAACAATGGCAATAAATAAACAATGAGAAAACAATCACCTTTCACTAATTATTCTATGAATCATAATATGTAACAAAGAAGTTGTGATTATCCTAAAAAACCCCATCTACTATATGTTATCTCAGAATAATAATAATAATAATAAATGACATTTATATAGCGCTTATCCACGATCATCACCATGCTCTAAGCGCTTTACAGGGTAAGCAACAGAACACTCAACACTTAATACGCCACACACTGCCTGTTAGGCGTGAATACAATTTTTGGACAAGGACAAACGCTGCTTACAACCGAGGGGACCTCCGGTAGGACGAGGTAAGCAGGGCAAAGTGTCTTACCTAAGGACACAAGCGCTGATGAGCCAATACATTTCATTATGTATATATTTTTGGTCCATTGCACCAAAATGTCCAGAAACAGCACGCCAAAGCAAAATTACTTTTCAACAAAGGACAAACCTGAGAAACTGGCTCTGTGAAATCAGACATGAGTCTTTTCTTGATCATTTCTTTTTCCTCATGGGCGATAGCTCTAGAAAAGATTATAACAGAGAACTAAGGTCAAAAACCAAGTTTCCATCCTGTATTCATAACTAATACTAATATATTTTGGCTCAAAATAACGACCAACAACAGTTATCAGTGATATTTTGGTGTCAAATATACTTTCCTCCCTCCTGTATTGCTACCAAATTGTGAACAAATGATTTTTCATCACTCCATTCCACTCAACAATTTTACACACATTCTTTACAAAAAATCTAAATTTTCTGTCAAGTAGAAAGAAAAAAAAGGTTTTTAATTTTAATTCAAGACTTACTTTGGAGCGGTTTTCCTCCAGTATCTGTCCACACCATTTTTGCAATATAAAGCTGCCAGCCACCTGACATTGACAGCTACTGAATGATCACAAAAAATGTCCTAGAAAAAAAAGAAAAAACATTGTGACACAGGACTTATTCAATAAATTTGGAAATCTAATCAGAAATGGAATTCAGCATGACTTTCATGACGTAATATAATTTTTTAAATAGTACATCAATAAAGACTGCAAGGCCAACAGAGGTACAAATATCAGCTAGTCGCACGGCATGGGTTCATTTATAATATATCATAATATAGTTTGTGTTAATTGATGATCTGTCTTAATGAGAACTCAGGAATAACAAGATAATTTATTTGGCCCTCACTTTTGGACTTATATCCCACTCCTTCTCTTAAATTATCAAGTCAAAGCTTGAGATATAATTGATTGCTATCTGATATGATACAAAAAAACCTTGGTAAATTATCAATCAAAAACATAATTATTGCTTACTGTTAAAACTTGATAAAACCCTGGGACAGTCTCCCACTGTTGTAATTGTTGCTCTGCTGGTTTTAAGATGTCTGTGCTTTGACTGCAAGCATGGGCTAAGGTCTCCAAGACAATTGATCTTGCAGATTCCATGGAATTCATTTTTCAGGGACTGTATATTGATGGAAATGCCAAACCTGTTATGTTTCAAGAATGAGAAAAATATGACATTTTTTTGAAAACGTTTATTACCAAGGATGCAAAAGAGGGCCTTTTATTATGTAAAGTTAACATTTTCTACAAAACATTCAACAATAAAAAACCGCAATAAGTCATGGAACGATGTAAAACTTCAAAATTTACAATGATTGTAATGGTATAAAATTACCAGAAGACATTTTCAGAACATAATTGTCTAGTTACCATACCACTTTGCCTTTGCAATCTGTCCCTAAACACAACCAAAAAATGAAAAACAGGCGACAGTAGTGTTCATAGTATACTGCACCATTAATTGCACTGAAGGTACAGAGTGTGAAACCAGTCAGTCTCTTGAAAATGGGTTCTGATGACCAATTATATATGGAGGGTGTATCATCAAGTTAGAACCATGCCAGAGATACAATGTCAAATGGGTTCACCTTGGTTTGGTTTGTTGCATTTGACGTTTGTTACATCTGTCCGGCCAAGTTGTTGTTTGTAATTGTGCGACCGTTCTCGTCTGTTGAATTGTAAACCTACATGAGAAGTCTGTAAAACCTACTAACCTTACTATCTTCTGTTGGGCATGAAATCCATCGTGCCATAGTGCACAATGTTTCCTTTAAACATACATACATATACATTATAATTTTTTTAAATGTACAACATCTGTGGTGCATTATTATCAGTCTGCTATAATTTAATTATAAATTAGAATCATTACATTACAGAACCACTAGGCTAACGACTAACACTAACTAGTAACAGGGGGTACTACTACTACTACTAGTACTACTAATACTAAGTACTAGTACTGTGTCTAGACTCTAGATAGACAAAAATGATGAATTTCTTCTCATCTCCAACTTGTCGACGCTGTGACATACGTGAGGGCATTTAAATTTATCATACACACATTTTACCCCAGTGGGTGACACTGGCAACAACTTCACCACACTCCACACCTCCTTTACTTTTTTTACCTTCATTCCTTCAACTTCACTTCATGTATTATTCAAACCTCTCTCTATATTTTTTCCAGTCTCAATAAAGTTAACTCTCTAGTCAACAGTGGTAGTATGGTCTAACTTTGTGCTAAGCTTTCTAGGTGTAGACACAGCAGCAGACCAGTCTACCATGACCAAGATACACTGATACTGATAATTGATACACACAGACTGAGAGTGACAGGAAAGGAAGAACATTCAACAAAAGTAAAAGCCAGTCTATCCACTAATACAGATCGACATGTCTTTAAATTCCAAACAAAGTACCATCCCAACCCTCCCAAAAAGCATTTCTAGATGTTCATACGTTTAGTTCTAATGAAACAGGGTATCGTTGCTTGGAGTCACATCGTAAGTTTTGGTCTCTTCCGAAACTTCAGGCATGTCATCCACCGTGATGTAAACAGCGGTGCCCTGCCATCTTGCAGGTTGCCAGAAAAGTTACAAACTCAATCAAAAGTGTTCGTGAAAATAGTCCAAAAAGCTTTTCAGAAAAAAATCAATATCAGAGACAAATACAAATATATTATGTCACTCTTAACATATAAACATAAATCTAAGAATGTTGTTAAGGATAAATAATGACACTGGAAGAATGTCTTATTGAAATTTAATTAGCTGTAAAACTTATTTTTCGGTAAAATCGCTTGTAAAAAATATTGTTTTTTTCCGCGAAAAGAGTTGCAACATTAAAATTTATTGAGATAGGCTGAGAATAATACATTACGGAGGCACCCAAAAAAATGAAAAGAAAAGAAAAGAAAGAAGGACGGCGGGAAAAAAAAGTATCAATGAGAAAATTATTTGTTTCTTTTGTTTGTTTATTTGCTTTTAGAATTGGTAATAAAACATACTTTCTTCCTCCAATAACAGAGACTACTCCAAGAAATAAGCTAAAACATTATAATATACGTGACTGAAAATCATATTGATTACACCTTAAACCTATGCACGTGTGCTACGCTAAATTAAATGTAGACATATAAATAATAGGCGGACGCGGTTGTAGATGATCTTGTGTGAACGAGCAGATAAATCACAATAAGCGTGTTGTCATAATAACCGAATTTGCTATTTTGAACTTATTCTTGAATAAAATACATTGCCCTCTGCACTTGTGCGAGTTGACTGTTTAATAATCAATCTCGTCGCGGTGATAGCCTCTTGTTATACTTATGCATCATTAATAGCAGACACAGTAGGGATGAGCTTGTGTAAACGGACTGTACCTGCAAGTTCCCGACAGACAGACTAGTGATGGTCTTTTTAAAAAAAACCTCTCATTGATTTTAAAGCTATTTTGTGCATACTTTTCTTCTGATATTGGCCAAATGACGCAAGACAAAATCAAATTGCACCAACGACGAGAATACAAGAATAGTAATAGCAAAGAGAAATACATTTGAGCTGAACAACGCGCATAGAAAGACAAAATAACATAACCACCACCACCACCACCACCACCACCAAATGGGAATCCCCAAACGTCAACTGCATTGTTTATTGGTTGTTTCTGCCAGGATTCGAACCCAGAACCTCCCGATCTTGAGTCGAGTAGACTGACCACTCGGCAACCGATGCTTAAAAATACTAATAGTTCAGGCTTCTCACCTTATTCTCAACATAAAAAACAAACAAGGGGACACAGTGATAAAATAACAATAGCAACATTGCGAGCCGACACCTGTCTCTACTCATTTCCCCCCTCATCAATTCTTCTGTGGACGAAGTCTACCTCCAGAAGCTGATGGAACTGAGAGCTTATTAAAACTTAGGGAAAAAAAATAATTTCACTGTGCTTAAAAGATCAGGTCCGTATAACATTGTGCGATTCGTTTATTCAAAAAAATAATTCTGTGTATATTATATATGCGTGTGCGGCGTGTATGTATTATATTATAGGTATATTATGTGGGCGTGCGCGCGTGAGGCGGTGTGTATGTGTGTGTGTGTGTGTGTGTGTGTGTGTGTGTGTGTGTGTGTGTGTGTGTGTGTGTGTGAGAGAGAGAGAGAGAG
>JARFNW010033087.1:0-14478 GCA_031763155.1 Dirona albolineata | reverse complement strand
TATATATATTATATATCTATTGACTTAAAAGAGAAGAAAAAAAATATTTTTGATGAATTTGTTCTCTGCAAAAATGTTTTGAAATTGTCTTCCAAAATTTTCTAATAAAACAGTTACCGGGTAGAAAATGTTCCCCTGGCTATTCAGGGAGAACCAAGTTTTAGAACAACCTTTGAAAAATTGAAATGAATTGTTTTCACCTTTTGATGTCTTGGTGAGATGGAAACAGAGAGATGACGTTGTGTGTGGTTGAAATTGGTAATACCATGACTGGTTATACATATATTTTAATTGCTTGACTTGCATCACCATGACAAAATGCATCAAAAAGCATCAGCTAAGACATGGAAACAGACTTTATTCTAAAGACATTCAAAACGTTGCGAAACCCTATTTTTTTTTTGTACCACATTTACACCCCTGCATATAACAAAAATTAATCAGAAACAAAGGAGTAAAATTGTTTTTGGAAAAAAACATAATAATATCATTGCTTTAAGATCCAACAATGTCGAGATCCCACTACCTGAACTTAACATTAACACCCATTTAATTCAAGTATTTTTTAATACAAACTAAACCTGTCTTTTTTGAGAGAGGAGAGAGAGAGAGGAAGAACGGCAGCAGCCAAGAATAACTTACGCCACCATCTCGTACGGAATCACCTGGATCCTGCCAACACACACTGGGCCAGCGAGGCAGGCAATAAATAGCCCATGACTCCTTGCTATAAACTCCACTTTAAATAAAACAAGACACTGTTGGCTTGCCAAAACAACAATTTAGACAAATTCAATAAACAATGACAATTTTTAGCATCCAAACACGAAGAGTTGAAATTGGCGTTCAATGTCTGACAATGATGATAGGCATTTGGTGTTCAAAGTCAATATTTCTTCTCTTAATTAACAAAGAACGCGGTGGACTAATCAGCTGCTCGTCTTTCATTTCTGATACAGTCTTTCTAGCCATGTGTAAGGTGATGAGTGATGTTAGTCCTTGTCATTTGGATTAACTTCCATTTGTCATGTACACCCTCCAAATGGCTGGCCCCTACACTGCTTTGTGTAGTATTAGTATAAAGGGGACTTGATAAACAACAATTAACAAAGAGAGCAACAATTAACAAAGAGAGCCACATATATTTGACATCATACAGCATTAGATTAAAGTCCTATATGAGAGTTATTTAGTGATATATTCCTTACACGAATGTCCCATTACTGAAAGTAAGATCTATGATAAGGTCCACGGGTATCATGCTACCTAAGGCAGATGGATCCTTTGCATTCAATTTCAATTCATTTAGTTTCCAAATATTTAATGTTATTTTTGGTGAAATAATTTAGTGCACACTTCTCTTTAAGTTTTTGGGGTTTTCTTCTTTTTTTTTTTTGCCCATATAGAATCGGTAGTAAAACAAGGACAATGATACGGAATCCAAATGTTATTTATGTAAGGAAGCCAAGATCTTTGCCATATGCGTTAGCTAAATATTCTATGTTATCTGCATACCGCTAATGATATAACTCAAAATAACAAGGAAATTGGATTTTTTAAATATTTACATACATACGTATTCAGAGCCATCGAAGACTTAAATATCAAAATGTTCATTGTTATGTAAAATGATATTTTCCTGAAAATATAACATTTATGTATTGAAGGATATTCTGTTCCATGTTACAGACCAGTTAGTCGGGAAGCATGACTTTCTGGTATAGTAGAAATATCAAATATTTTCTTCTTATGCCTTAGGTGTAAGTGAAGAATTTTAACGGTTGTGAATTTGTACTGACTGGGTTCCAGTTTAATCGATATAGAATGGAGCCCAGATGGAATTCTTAAAAACATTCACTTTCCAAAAAATTTGAAACGAAAAATACCTGTAAAAAAGTTAAAAGAAGATAGAAATAAAAATGAAAGATTCTTCTAATGGAAAGGGGTAGTAACTTCAAGCCTGGGGTTGTGTTGGTTTGTTTTTTTCTATTGCTTAATTTTTGCTTCCTGTCTATTGGCACAAGTTCTTATATTTCTTTTCCTATTTTTGTATTTGCCATTATTTGGCATGTGGTGTCTGGCCGAGTGGTGAGGCTGCGGGCCTAGGGAGTGAGATCTCAGGTTTGAATCTCACCAATGTTGAGTTCTTAGGAAAGACTCTTTACACATTTTTTCCCCCTCACTTCACTCGGGTGTTAATGAGTACCCAGCAACAGGCAGAGCACGGTATTGTCAGTATGTTAATATGATGAGCCTAATTGGTTGCGCTACTATATGCTCCCCAGGGAATCGAGAAGGATATTGAATGAAACTGCCTGCTGGGTGATAAATATGTTGGTTCTGTGAGCCTGTACTTTTTACGTGGAATATGGACCATAAACCCATCTTTATCTTTTATTTCTACAACTGGTGATATAAATGAAAAATATGTGCATTTTATACTGTACTGTGAATGAGTGTAGCTTTCAATGAGATAAAATAAAATTTGATCGTTCTATTTTGTAGTGGAAAGAACGTACGTAATATACACCCTATCATCATAATAATATATACCATGAGTAAAAAATATGAAATTTATCAAATTGATATATACAGCATGCATTCATACTGTTTCTTCAGCGTTTAAAACATTATCCTTGGCTTCGAGGCCAGGGGAAGGTACACTCGAAAATGGTTATTCCAACATAGTTTGCGCCACCCAAAATACGTTTTTAAAATTGGCATTGGGCAAACCAAAGTGATGGGACTGCTAAAAAACATTTGATTCAAACTGTGTTTTTGAGAGTAACATACCACCATTCACCTCGGCCATAAGAATACTTTTTTTTTCATTACTTCTCAAATTATACTTTTTTGTATATCTAGACTTTGATCTCAACAGTTAACATCTCAATTACATATATCAATCACTATCATTATTTTGCTTGATGAAAAATGCCTGAGAATTATTTTGAAATTTTAAGACAGAGAGAATTGAACGAGACCAATTAAGATGGTTTTGGTCATCCCTAAAAAGGTATTTGATTGCAGTCAACAGGGAAATATGCCCCAAAGTAGACCAAAAGAATATAGAGGGATATAATTTCAGAAAATGTAGATTGGAGAAGAATTATATTAGCTGGAGCCATGACAGAATCTTGTGGAGGAATTTATATATAATAGAAAGAACCTGTCACCGAAAGGTACCATAAGTTATTGGTAAAGGAAGAAAGAATGAAATTACAGTCAACTCATGAAAAGTAATTTTCATATCTATCAATTTTCAAAGACGTGCTAGTAGATTAAGATTATTTTTCAAGTCAGGATGACAGAATTTAGGTTGATTTTACAATAGACTACTTGTCGTTTTATATCATTTAATCATTTTAAAACTTGTTTTTCTTAAATTGTTGATTTTTATGTTTCTTATCTGAAAAGAATTCCACAAGTTATGACAAAGTTCATGACTCTCCTCTTATTTTGCCACTTAAAATCAGTAAATTTCTCATCTAATCCTTTTATTTTGATGTTACATTTACAATTTTGTATTGTTTTTCTACTAACAATGAACAAGAATTAATGACTATTGCTACCATGACCCTTGATTAACTCCAAGATTTATTTTTATTGTAATTTGCCTTTTACTTTTAGTTACCTTTTTCAAATCTACTTGTAGATTATTGATGGTGAAAGTTGTGTGAGGGAGCAAAAGGATTTAATTAGATATCTTCACAGCTCTAATGTTTCAACCTAGATTAGACCTTGGCTAAAAAGAAACTGCTGCATCATGGGATACTCTGAATGCATCAGTTGAATTAATAAAGAGACGATTTGATCTATTTCCCTTCAATGTCTCAGGAGCATGGGGCCTTTGACTATATTTAAACACGTATATTACACTACACCACGGTAATTATATTGTCGGATTTGATGTCAAATGTTTTCAAAGTAAAGCGGTTGTTTGCTTCTTTTTTATTTTTTACATCATTTTTCATACTGTTCAAAGGAAAAACAAATGTTAGAGCTATGTCGATATTTAAGATGATTGAATGCATCCAAATGTCATTATTTTACTGTTCGTGTTGTGATTTTATGGTGGCACATTATTTCAAATTCCATTTTTCGATATCTATACCGGTAAGCAAGTCAGAGAGAAGCGTTGCAGTTTGTCAATTTAAAAATTTTTCTTTTTTATTACGTTTTTGTTTGTTTGATATGTTTTTTTGGCCTAAAACACAGTAACAATTACAACTTATAGACTTAAACCACAATGACTGAAGTTTTTTATTTTTACTGTACGTAATCTTCTTTCTTTCTTGCCTCTTTACAAAATTGGTGCACACTGTGTGATGAAATGACGAGGATGATTTATATTTATGGGTAAATTTTGTTTAATGTTTTGTGTGTGGAGTCGGTGACCATTGTGGTTAGGCAAGAGGACGCAGAGACTGACATCCCGTGTTTGAATGCTGGCAATGCTTGGCCTGACTTTCTTGAGTACTTGTGAAAGTCGCTTTATACATTTTATTCCCCACTTGACTCAGGTGTGAATGAGCACCCGGCTACAGGCAGAGAAAGATTGACAGTATAATGTGTTGAACAGGCTGCTCTTCTGTTAGCTTCTCTGGGAGTCGAGAACAACTTTTGAATGATACAGCCTGCTGGGGGATAAATGTTATAAAGTCCTTAAAAGCCTGTACTTATGCAGGGATACAGACTGTTAATCTATCTTTATATTCTAATTCTCTCATTCCACTACCCAATCGTAACTTACCGTTTGGGTGTAAAAAAAAATAATTTAACATTAGATATAAGTATTCTAATAATGCTTGTCAGATTGTACTTCTTTGTGATTGACTTCTTGGTTAACAAAATTAATGAGATTTTGGCTGTTGATAGGAATTGATAGGTGTTGGGGAACATGATGAATATCATTTTTGTGGGGCTTTGTGGAAAAAACAGTACCGTCATTTTTGTTATTAAAAAAAATACTAAAGATTATTCTATATGTTAAGGGTTCTGATTTTTTTTTTTTAAATGGTTGTAAAACGTTGTGCTAGTGATATGATACTGCTGTGGATGTTATCTTATATTGTATCAATCAATTGATTTATGAAAGAGTCTGTTATCGCCAAACTGTATGATCGAAATAATAAAGTTTGCATTTGCACTAAATCTAATTGATTGAAGAGTAATAATATATTATTTAGTCCATCATTATTTTTTAAAATGTGTAACTTTCTCAACTGATATACATACCAACTTTTAAAAACAAATCTGTTTTGGGATCCACCCTGGAATTTCAATCAATTCATTAAAAATGTATTAAAGGATGACAGTCTTGCTTTGCTAGACATGTTTTTGGTTTCAATAATAGATGTTTAAAAGAATATAAGAATATTGTCTACTTTTACACTGTTGTTACAAATCTGTGTGATACGGAATACGTGAATGATTGTATCTTAAAATTGTTCATAATTAGCGTGTTTTTATCTCTATCCGCTTTGTCACATAATTTTGAATCAATCACAATTTGTGAATTAAGAGAATAAAATATGTGAATTAACTGGTTCAGTTTTCTTCACTCATTTGTAATGTTATCTCTTCAATACAACAATATTTCTGTTCAAATTCATTGTGGAAATACTTTTTTCTTCATTAAGCTGTTGTAATGTTTTGAACAGTGTGGGCCACAGAATATATAAATACACAGAAGCGACAATAGGGCCAATTTGAGTGGCCACGACAACACTAAACAAATATGGTGGACAGTGGCGTTAAATAATGTTCAAGGCCATTTTTGTTTAGTTTTTTTTGGTGATATTCTGTGGTTTGAAAGTTGTGACATAAAAATCGTCTTGTCGCTTCTGGACAATGCTTAGTCTGTGGTGTGGGCCAAAGGGTGTCCTATGCGCAGTAGTAAACACATGGTTTGAATACTGGGTTTGACAATCTTCCACTTGCCAAGGTGCCAATATCCCCCTCCCTCCAGTTCATGTCACTTTTCATGGCTGAAAGGGAGGTACACTGAGGATGCACAAAAAGTGTTTGACAGCGCTGATATGTTTGTTTATTTGAGTCCCCTTTATACCGCAAATAGCAATGTAGGGGCCAACCATATGTTAAGCTCTGAGGGAAGCACATGACAAATGGAAGTAAATCCAAATGTCACTGAGGACTTACATCACTCATAGTTAGAAAGACTGCATCAGGAATTAAAGACAAGCAGGTGATGATCCCACTGCGTCTAACTTAATACCGTTACCAGAAAATTGGACATCAACAGCAATCTACCATGAGGTCCATACATTTTACCAGTAAGCACTTTGCCGTTACCCTAGTGGTTACTATTCAGTTATAGGATAACTGAGAGCTACCACCTGGGCAAACGCTAATTATGCCTTAAACTTAAAAAGTAATGAGTGTCCAGTCTTTGCTAAAAAAATGTAACATGTTTTTGGAGGTCTGTCCTCAACCAATCACATTCAAAGTGTCAATTCTAATTCTTCTGACTCAAAAAAAATACAAAAAACCCAAAAAGTAGAAATTGTCATGCATATTTCCCACCCAGAAAAGGAGGTAACCCAGTATATTTCCAAACAAGAATGGCATTGTGGATACAGTACAGGGTGTTACGATACCTAAGACTTAGAAAAGCGGTTGGTACACATACTAAATATTGATATAATTATAAATCTATGAATTTTTTAAATTTGAGATTAGAAATGATTACTGCTGAAACCCATTCCATTTGTTTTATTCTATCTCTTCTGAGTTTGGCGGGCCAGGGGGGTGGGGGGGGGGGGGGAGTCTAAGGTATCGAAACACCCTGTAGTCGTTGGGTAATCACACGCTGTTTGAGAGGCAGTAATGGGGAGCTACCCAAGTAACTCCAATAAGTGGGTATTAGTATTAATTGTATCGGCTAATCCTCTTGGCTTTTACTCCATCAGTGAATTTCAATCATGTGTTCTTGTACCACGTCTTTACTTTAATGGACCACAAAGTAGGCAAGCATGCAATGCTGAACAAGATCAAAATCACATCACAGTTGCCACAGGGGGTCCCATATAGACTTGATTTTCACTGCCTTTATATATATATATATATATTTTATTTTTTTTTAGCTTTTCTTGTAATGCATTGGATGCGAACAATTACCCAAATGTTGTCAAGTTTTCTAGTTTATGCAGCATGCAATTACCCAGCGACTATTGTCACTATAATGGGGTGTGACCGTTGACCCACATTTTTTGGTCATCAGTGGACAGTGCATTTTGGTGAAGACTACTGTAATTTAAAAAATATCATTTCAGACATAAATCACATGCACAATGAAAAGAAAAAAGAAAAACACTTTCTAAAAGGTACAATAATTTTATTGACAAATAGATTATATGATATAAGTGATTTATACATTTCATTTACAATGATCATTAGTGAGCTTTAGTGCAAGGATCTGGCTATTTAATCAAATTATATAATTTACTTTGACTGACTCTTCTGGCAAATCTTTTTTCAACAATCAGAACAAATTATACCATAATATAAAAAATTGATTAAAAACCATAGCTACCCAATAGCGATGTATGATAATGAACATCCTGAATCCTAGTCACTAAGACGAATTTTTAACAAAATATAATTGTTAATTAAGTCACTGATTATTAAGTAAAATATAACTGGTTAAAAAACAAAAAACAATCTGTTAAAATATAAATAAAAAAAAGTCTAAACTAAGCCCAAGCAGGATTTGAACAAATCAGGAGAATTTTTTCTAAGAATTAAATATTCTGTCTGCTATGGATAGCATACTCAAATCATGTAGTTTGTGGTCCATAAAGAGAGGTGAATAAACTGATAATCTGTTAACAAGGCAGCAACGTGTTATCAGGCATTAATGGTGTGAAGGACAGGCGCCTCTGGAGTCCAACTGTCAGAATCATCTCTTGAGGCAAGAAGGCTGAGGCGGCGAGCAGCTTTGGGGTTTTTCTGATTCACATATAAAAGGTATAAATGTAATCTGGGTCTGAAAAAGAGACTTTTCCATTCTAGAATGGGTCACACTTACTGTTATTGATCTTATATCAAACAGATAAAAAATAAATTATAAATGTAAATTTTTTAGGTAACATAATATTGTCAGCATTTCATGAAATTGTAATCAAAGATTTCCCTCATCTTTTCGATACAATAAAAAATAATTTCTTAATATTGAATTGAAAATGCACTGCATCCGATATTTGCTTGTAAACCATCCAACAAGAGAATAAATGGTCCATTTTCTAAAATCAATGTATGTGCAGTAAAACCTGCCCAAAAAGTAGAAAAGCAATGTCATTCTTTCATCATTTTTCCTTTCTCCAATGACCCAACGCACTTTAGGCAACAACGAAGATTCTGGTGTGTAACCACTTATTTACCAGGCAACATATTCACAAGTTACTTATTGAAGGGAAGGTTGTTTCTAGTGTAGTTTTGGCACTGGTAGGTCCTGGGCTCGAATAATGGGCAAGATGACTCTCAAGAATTTCATAGTTGCCAATAACTCATACAACAAAAATGGCATTAAACTACAAACTTAAAATATTGAGATTTGATTCAATATTTTGTTTAGGAAGAATTTTTCCACATTTCAACAACTTACAGGAGTGATATGGTCCGGGGAAGAGAAAGAAGTTTCATTTTCTTTGTCGGACTCAGGACTGAAGAAACCATGGTGGCGAGCAAACTTCTTCTTTAAGGCTAGGGCGATGATGGAGGCAGGGTCAGAGGGATCAGAACGTGGCTTGGTCCGGAATGGAGTTCCTCCTGGTGACCTGAATATCACAAGGTACACATTATCAATATGATACTTAATGCTTGGCCTAACAAGAAGTTCATTGGTCATATTGTCAAAGTTTATAAACATATGTAAATGATGACATAGGCAATACGATTATCTTTAAAATAAAACTAACTTGAATGACAATAAAAATGGAGCAATTACAAAAGCCAATATCAGTATTCAACATTACACGTTTTGCAGTTCAACATCAACTGGTTCCTTGCTGAATCATGCTCTTCTCAAATAACAGGTGGTGTCAAAGAACTACTATTATTATGCTGAGGCTGCTTTTAAACAAATTAATAAAAGACACAAAAACAGTAAAAAACAATTTAAAAAAAGAAGAAATGTTTTAGCTCATGTGGAGTCCATGACACAAAAGCCACACATGAATATAATAGAACAATAATTCGTTTCATGTATAAAATATATCACTATACTTATAACATAACACAATCTCATATTAACGTTTGAAAACAAAACAATCAATTTGTTGTGTTGCACAGAACAATTTCAAACATTTCCTTTCCTTTCACTTTCATTATTTTTTAAAGAAGTTTTTTGGAGCGTGTTTCTTCTTTCTTTCTTAATATCTTCTGCAAACTTTAGAGTCAGTTTGTCGAAGATGTTCATCAAAGCCATATCATAAATATTTAACAACCATGCTTAAAATGAAAAAAATAAAAATGAATTACATATCGAAATATTAATAACACTGTTATAAACAGTTGTATTCCCCATGCTCAGGATGCAGACTACTGCAATTTATTTTTTTGACCAATGTCAGAGACAAATACAAATCGGAAAAAATAACGTTTATCTACACATCCAAAGCTACGAACCTCTCAACGGTTTTGAGTTTAACACTGGACAGGCCCTTGAGAACATCAGACAAAGTTAGCACATCTTTGTTGATGCCATCTAATTTAGCTTGTTCATTCACTTTTGTTAGACTGTTGCGTTTCTGAAACCCAAAGCAAAATATGTTAAATAAATCACATTGCAAGAGTAAGAGGTGCTGTAGAACAAGAAAGACAAAATACAACATAAGACAAGATCTGAGAACAACGTATGTCCAAGTTGACAGACTTTCCCTACTCTTTAATCAAAATTTGTAAAACAGATATATGATAAATAAATCATTATTAGATTCATCACTGTGTAATGGAAAGATTATTATATTTCAAGAATATGAGTGCGAGTCTCAATTCCATGGAAGTAATCAGTTTATTAAAGAGGCACACAAACATTTTTATTTAAATGAGCATGTGTGAAAGTGCAGACAAGCCAAAAGACATGAAAATTAATGTTAATGTATAAATCATTGTATACCTTCAATAAATCAGATGTATCCACAGTAGATTTCAATTGACTGCTATTCTTGGGCATAAGTTTAGGTGGAAGAGGAGGTGGTGGGGGTGGGGGTGGTGGTGGAGGAAGAAGGGCCAAAGGAGGGTCAGCAGCCTCGTCTGAACAGCATGACAAAGGGCGATTGGTGTCACATCCTGAGTCATTGGGCGAGTGGCTGCCAGTAGGGGACGCAGGCAGGGGAACAGCAGCCACTTCAGAAATGTTTGCACCTTTTGAGTTGGATTCTGACATTTGGAAAAAAAGTAAAAGATATGCAAAAAATGTATCTTGAATCTTTTAATAAAGTCTTTATAAAGTCAATGAGGTTATCCTGGATTAAATTATGAATGATGTTAACAAAAACAGCTAATATGACATATAACTGTAACTACTTTGAAAATGCATAGGTATAATAAGATATGTCTGTATGCAATAATGGGTTTTTCAGGTATCACAATCACAAGGCCATTTTGGTCTGAACATCAGCATAGCAAGTTAAACCCAAAATATTCATCATTGAACATGGGACAGGATCAAGACCAGCAGGAACTTGGTTAAACCATAATTTGGGTCAAGAATTTTTGTCTCAGTTGAGGCATGTTACACACATGATAACTGTGTTCTAAGCCAGTATTATAAATTTTACATCTCTTTGTCTGATAATTTCATTGCTAAGAGAAATTAAGTTTGATGTTCATCTTGTTAATAGAAGAAAAAAAACCCCTCACCCCCAGTCACAGTGTTACTAAGAAGAGTGGTGTTTTCCTGAGCCACCACCAACATAGCAATCTGTCTACGAAGGGCAGCCATCTCTCCCTCCATCTCAGATATTTTACTCTGCGCATCCGAGTCTCTGGTGGAGGCAAGGCTTGAACAAGATGATGCATTATGACGGTTTGGGGTAGAGGTCCAACAATCCCACTCCTCAGACTCCATAAAGGGATTGGTGGTATCGTCATACACATTGTCTTCTGGATAATCAGTACCAGCCATTCTGCGGATGTTAGATAAAATTGAAACATTTATAATTTTTACAGGGACCATTACTCTACCGTTAATCATGATAATCATAAACAACACAAAGACAGATAAATTTTCAAATCATGTGACATAAAAGGTCATGCAATGCAAAGGAAACTGGACCTAATTATGGATGAAATTTACACACAGCTGAAGACTATCTAGCTTTGAAATAATCTTTGTTTATAAAGAAATGACACAGCCACCTTACAAACAGAGACCTACCTGTATCTCACAACATTGTCTCCTAGATCTTCTTCCACAAGCTGATTCCCAGCACCAGAAGAGAGGCTGCCACAGCTTGCCCATCGACTCACCATATGGGACTCAAATCCCAGATCTCTCTGTAAAAAAATAAAAATCACATTAAAGTTAACTATAGCTTACAAACACTTAAAAAGCAAAAAAAAACCCAACAATTCTGAACAATGAAGTACTGACGTGAAAATGAAAGCATCACTTTGCTGGTCCCCTGCACCATCTTATATCCATCATATATTTCCTTAAAAAGCTATCCTTTCTCAATAAATCTTTGTTTTTGATGGTAGTAGTAGTATACCCCATAGATCATGAGAGTGAGTACATTTTTTATCTATTTAAATATCTTGCCTGTATTTTAATTCTGGGGTTGGCTGGGCTTGGAAAAAATGCGGCAATCCATCGCAATAAAGTGCGTCGGGTGAGTGGTCGATGAGAATTTTGATTCAACCGCTCAATCTGTCAACAAATGAAAAGGATAGCAAAAATGTAAGGCTATATATATTGTACTTTATCAACATGCTCAATTCTTTTCATTTTCATTGTGGACATAGCAATGAATGGATAATCAGATAGTTTGATGTATAATGAAATAATACGTACATACTGATTGAATGTGAGAAAAGTCTGCATTAACTAGCCTGTTTGAAAAAGACAAATTTTTATAACCATGAAGACAGAGTGAGGGAGAAAGAGAATTGAGGACATAAAAATATTACAAACATACCAGTCTATTTAGAAAGACATCAAGAAGATCAATTGCTCTTTGAAGAATATTTTCAGCATCTTCAATAACATCCGTCATTTTGAATGAGAAGCAACTAACTGCAACGGCCTGTTTCTGAAACAAATTGAACACATCATTTTAAAATAATTTTTAACAATCCATCTTTCCAGTCTCAGGACATATGTACCACTGGAGCCCTCCCCGTTCACTTTTCGTTTTTTAGTCAATTTCCATAATTAAATTTTTCTTTGCACAAACCAAAGTCAGAGCAGACGACAAGGCCATTCTGCACACATTGATAATCTGTTTATATAACTGTCTTCCTACGACCCAGGGCAAAAGAATTCCACTTTTTGGAAGTGAAACTAGGCCAGGTTGAAAGTGAAACCCGACGGAAAATAGACAAAAAGTATTATCTTCCGCCGCTCGGCGGAGAAATCAAATTTGGTTATTTTCAACACGGCGGAAAATACTCACTCCCTTTAACAATAATAGGGTGCAACTTTTTTTATGACCGCACCACAAAACACAGGCTCGAAAACACTCGGGACCATACAATGAGTAGCAATGAATATATGAACAAAAAATGGGGTGAATGAGCAAATGTGAAAACGAATTGTCCTTGGCCACGATGGTCATAATATGACAGTAGTGGGATGATTCTAACCAAATATGGACGTGAGGTGGCTTCGTGGTATAGATCTAGACTAGACTCATATATATAAGCGCTATATAAATGCCATTTTTATTTATCTATAGTATAAAATTAGACATCCATTAGATATAAATAGCTAAAAATTTTACAATTATAATTATATTAACTTCGCTAACACTAACACAATTTAAACTTAAAATAAAAGTTGACATTAAACGTAAAAGAAGACAAAAACAATCATCAACAACACAACACACTAGTTAGTTAGTAGTATTAACTCTAACTCTAACCACACAACACAACAAGGACAAGAAGACGTCTCGTCTAGACTTAGTAGACCTAGAACTAGAGTTAGAGCCTAGCCTAGACTAGACCGTAGAAGTCAGAGTAGAGAAGAGTAGAGTCAGGGCAGAGTCAGAGTCTAGCTAGATTTAGAAGTAGAAGACAATCACAAACACCACAAAAGTAGAAGTCAAAAGACAATACACTACACATATAATAATAATAGTAATAATACTAATACAGTCAGCACAGACAGTGAGAGTGAGACAGTAGTCTCACCACAGACAGTAGACAGTCACAGTAGTACTAGTAGTAAGTAGCACAGACAGTAGACAGTAGTCTCATTCTCATTGTGACTCGACTGAGTCAGTCACAGACAGTGAGAGACAGTCTACTTTGAATTTGAACAGTACACAAAAGTACAACAGGCTGGACTATTTTAGAGTGAAAATAAAGAATAACAAACAATATTTCTTTAAAATCATTTTTTTAATTCAAACAAAGACATGCCAGTTCTCTTACCCGAGGCACTCAGCACTACAACAGTGACAGTAGTAGTAGGCTTGTCTAAATCAAAATAATAAAAAAAAGGCCCTTTTTTCTGTCCACTAAACCCCGTTGTTTAATGAACCCAAGTCTGGCTTTGTAAACATATCAAACTTACTCCAAATTGACTTGTTTTCAAACTCTGTTCAAATGGAAGTCAAAGGAAAAAATCCCTCTGTTTGTAGTTTAAAATATAGAACATTTACGAGTAACTTGGTTTTACTTTTCGAAATTCCCACTGTCCATGACGATTCCCGTAGGCAGTAGGCATCAGTAAACAAAAATTGCTCACCGGAAAACACGACGAATATAAAAGTCGCATTTAAAATACGAAATGGTATATAAGTAAACGAAAATAAATTGCTTTAGACCACGGGAAATAAAATCAGACGAACAATAAATTATAGCACGAGACGGCTTTAGCCTACCATTGAATTTTCAATGTACATTCATAATAATTAAATATGACCACGACATTTTCTTACATTAGTTGAGGGGGGAGGGTGCGCAAACAAAAGAAGAAAAATGAATTAATGAGGAGCTCGGCAGGCACTGATGACTGAAAGATAGTTGAAAAATATTGTAGTGAAAGAAAGAGGCAAATTAGACAAAGGATATAAATAAAGGATCGGAACCCATGCCTGCAACGACATTGACTACCTCACCAACAGCTGTAGACAGTGACAGACCTCCAAAGGTAACGTACCGCCCCTGCCCCACACCTTTGGGTGGTTTGTGTGTGTGTGTGTGTGGGGGGGGGGGGGTACCTGGGACGTTTTTCATAGGTTGTTGCAAGTGCAAGCTTATATAAATACGTAAATGTTATATGTATAT
>JARFNW010032976.1:0-14481 GCA_031763155.1 Dirona albolineata | reverse complement strand
GAGAGAGAGAGAGAGAGAGAGAGAGAGAGAGAGAGAGAGAGAGAGAGAGAGAGAGAGAGAGAGAGAGAGAGTTATGCGACGCCATTTATACGTCAGTTTGTTTTGTTGTTCAATACTATTTTTTTGTTTTTTTTTAAATAAACGCGACGACGGACATCAATGACTTGAAAGATCCCCCAGAAAGTTCGTTTTCAATGGTCGGTTTAAAAATGCACAGATCAGCGAGTCCGCGAACGGCAGCGGTCACTGGTAATATTATTAGCCCTTGGCTCCAACGAACCTTGCATCCAACGAACTGTTAAAACTGACCGAGCTAGTTCGTTGAGTCTGAGTTCAACTGTAATTGTTTGCTTTTTCAAATATATGTGTCAAACAGATAAATTATGACTCATGAAAAACGATAGACCCGTCTATCGTTCATAAACGATGCACTGTACATTCAATGTAATGTGTGCCCCTCTATTATGGCTATTTCGTACGATTCCCCTGGCAAAAAGCACCGCTATGGTTGCATGGCATGGTTCTTGTGGTGTAAAAGAGCAGATGAGCCATCCAAATGCACCAAACAGCCAGGAAAGATCGCCTATGATCTGGAATGGTATGTCCTCTCAACAACCATAATCACGCATGTAAAAATAAAAAGAATGAATGATCAGTCACATCATTTATTCAGAAAACTCAAGCAGTATCCACCTGAAATAAGGTATGCAGATATACTTGCCCCAAAAAATTATATACGTATACAAATCAACATTTGTCCCAAGCTCATATCATTTTAATAATAATTGTCGACACAACCCTTAAAAACTAAAAATACGATTGTTGCTGTCTCAAATTTCAGGTGTGATTCGCTCATAAGAGAAAACATGTATACAATAACAGTGTAATTTAGAATGGAATGTAAAACAAAAGCAAATAACAAATATAAACACAATATAATATTATAATACTATGGTGTTCACAAAGAAATTACATCGTGATCATTTTATATCATATAAAGGTAAGAGCGATGGACAATGCATTCATTGAAAACTGGCAGCTGGTGTTGATGGTAAGGTGAGCGACGAGTCTCACTTAATTTCATTATTTCCTTCTCATTGTCAGATGAACTTTGTTAATGATAAAGGTGACACCGAAACGCTATTGTATTGTTTAACGTGTCATATGAATCCACTACTATTTTGGAACCCATTACATAGCGACACCATTACATTTACATAGCGAATAATGACCAAAATTTACAGAGAAGCATTTTGAATAAGAACTCTTTTCTTCTAGAAATTTAATAATGACTCGCCTTCATGTTTACAGTTTGGAATACAGTTTGCACAGTTTACAACTTACATTCAGACTCAGAACAAGATGGCGAACATCGACCACTGGATTGAAGTGGCAAAAGAATGCAAATATCTGCCAGAAAATGATTTGAAGGTCAGTCTGATATGTACTATTATCTCGATATGGGTTTAGGCAATATTTCACCAAAGGCAGTTGCTTCATTTCAATGTAGAAAATACAGAAGTTTAGGCATATCTATTCATCATCTAAAAATAGACGTCCCTCCCTCCTCCTCCGTACGGAGTCCTGAGTCGCTGAGTCCTACTCCTACTCCTACTACTACTAGTCTACTACTCCTAGTTCCTACACCTACTCTTCTACTCCTGATTGAACTGAACTTGAACTGAATCCTGGGCTGTGGCTGTAGGCTGTAGTGTCTTTCAAAATACTGCATTATAGGCATAGGGAGTAACTTAACTCATCATCATATTCCGATGCCGATATTATTTTTGTCACTATTCACTATTGTATTGTTGGGGGCGAAAGGAAGCATTAATTATTGTTATAATTATTATAACTATGATTATGAAAAAACTAAAACTCGATCATGAAATGGTCCGGTCCCAAGTCCAAGTTCAGAGTAACTGTCGTCATCAGCATCAGAACCAGGATGTGATGCATGTAATTGTATTGTGAAATGAATAATAATGAATCGTTTACAGTAATTCAGCAAGGAAAAGGTAAATAAAATATATTGATATATACAATAATAATCAAGCCAAACAACATTTTATCTCACCCTTAATGGCTTAATGCATCACTGAGACTGAGAGATACAAGAATCACGATAATAACTCAATAACATTAGCTGGAGAGTTTCAGACTCAGACTGACCGGTTGGCATTGGAACTTGACATCAAAGGCTGATCTGCTGATGATGTCCTGGACGGTCTAACTTTCTAAGCCAAATCAAAAAGTCCTCATCAGTGTCTAGGCAGTCTAGATGTACATGTTACAGTCTAGACCTGTAAATGTTTAGACAATTATCTGATTTCAGACAAAAATAATGTCATAAAAGGGCAGCCTCTAGCCTCTAGATAGTGACTACCAGACGTCTGTAATATATTTACCCTCCATGCTTTTTATGTTCCGCAAAGTGTTTCAGCGAATTTTCAGCGAAGTGCTCCAAGACTTTTCATTATTTTTATTTTTCCTGCGAAGTTGGCGATAAATTGAAAGGACGATCAGTTTGTGACTGCGGCTGCGCACACGCAGAACGCAAAGGAGTAGTTAGTGCCGCCTCTCACTTTCTCGACTCGCTCCGTGGTGTTGATTCATAGTTCCCTCTCTCACCTTGCATCGACATTTTCGGGAGCCCAAATTGTTCCTGACTAGCCGGAAAGTAGTAAATAAGAAGGGGTGGAAATTGTTGGTCGGAAGATTAAAATGATTTACTTGAATAATTTTGCGAATAAAGTTTCTCAGAACAGGAAGTAAGAGGGCGCGACTCGACGAGCTCTTTCACAATCACAAAATCATGATAATATAATTTAAATTATGTCTAATAAACGGCACCACGTTTTTGTTGTTTTTTAAAAATTTAAATTGTGTGTGGCATTGATAATCTATACTCTCTCTAGAATATATATTTAACGCGATAGACATCCAGACTGCTACCAGTACTAGGCTAGTCTACTTTTTGTTTGCTTGAAATAAAATATGTGAAGTGTTGGTAGTCAGATCATACTTGAATCATAGTCATATATATATAGTAATATTTGTGACCTGAAATCCATGGAAGGCACAATGAAAAACAAATTTAGATGATGATGGCTGGACGAAAGGTACTCTAACTCTAATAGGGACCATTTAAAATAAGACTATGTCTGGAAAATTCAGGTACCAGGAATATAGCCTTTTTGTTTGTTTTAGGTTTGTAAATAAAGGCTTGATTATGGCAGCAAAGGATGATCCTTTGAACTACTTTTTCAGTTTTCCTAAAAGTTCAACCAATTTTGGAAGTGGTCATTTACAGGTCTGATGTAAACAAATTCATCATCACAATGATCAACTACAATCTCACTTGCGGAGTCAATGCAGATTTCATCTAAATCCTTGCTTGATGACATTAATTTATTTAGGTGACATTTTTAATCAAATTTTTAAAAAGTGATTATTTAATCAAATCTTTATAATTATAATCCCTTGTTCTGAAATCACATATAAAACATGGTCTCAACTTCATTTCCATCTTGCATTAACAGAAACTATGTGACATGGTGTGTGAATTGCTTTTGGAGGAGTCAAATGTTCAGCCCGTGTCCACACCAGTCACTGTCTGTGGCGATATTCATGGACAGGTAGGTTGTCACATTGTACATATTTCAGGTTTTTATTTTAATGAATGGAAAAAGAGAAGGTGCCATTCTTGATAAAAAAAAGGTTGTATGCTTTATGATCACAATGTAAGGTAGACAGCCACATTCTTTGTGACAAACTGTCTCGGAACCTTAGAATTTCTTGTTTTGGCTTGGGTTAGGTCATAGCTTTTATGGGCAGATGCCAGTTAATATTCATAAATAGAGAAACTGATGATGTAAAATATAATTACCATTGTGAGTGAGCATTTTTATAGAAATAGAAGTAATCTTTGACTCTTGGTGTGGTCAATCCGTTCTTGGTATATAATTTGTTATTTTCATGATATATTTATTATATGCTTTTAACCTGTTTATTCTTCATTGTTTACAGTTCTATGACTTAAAAGAGCTCTTCAAAACTGGAGGGGAGATGCCTGACACTAATTATATATTCATGGTGAGCACAAAAAGATGTCATTGAAAGTTGTATATAAAAAATAAGATTTTAGTTCACGTCAACTTTTTGGGCATTGCAATATCAAATTAAAGACATTTAAAAACACTTTAAAATTGAACAATTAAAATCTCACACCCATTTCCAGTATTCGGCACGCTCAGTGTCACACCCAAATATCTGTATTTTCAAAAAGTATATATGAACCCAGGATTTTTTGCCCAAAATAAATTGTATTCTATCTTTGTCTGACTAGAACTAGAAGGGACAAACAATATCAAATTTTAATTTGAGGGCATATATATACATATTCTTGCAGAATTTTTCTTTCTTTCTTATTAAGTTTGAGTTTGAAATATGCATCTATCAGGTTTAAAATTCTGCTCTGCAGTTTTAGCAAGGAAAAAAAAATGCTGCATTTTGGTTACATTCAATAATAAAAGCTTTTATGACTAATTACTTGATTTGTGGAACATTTGGGTCTTATCACTTTTTTAAATGACAGCATTTTTTATGATCTGTTTTTGAGCTCTGTTTTATTTTGTTTTCACCCTTTCTTACACGTTTACAGGGAGATTTTGTTGATAGAGGCTATTTCAGTTTGGAAACTTTCACCCTGTTGTTGACACTCAAGGCAAAGTAAGTGAAAATGTCAGAAATTGGAGGGAAAGGAAGATTTGACGTCTATTTCCCTGTTGTGCTAGTGTTAGAGTAGTTTGTGTCAGGCCTATCATATATTGTTTTAAAAATTCTTAGCGTACAATAATATAGTGACCTGCTATTTTTTTTCTTTTTAAACGTATTTTAACTCTAGTCCTGCGGGTCCTGAATATATGATCCCCGATTGCCCTACTTTGCTCCAATTGTTCCAGTTGGTCCCGAATAATTACACCCCACTCGCCGTGTTACGCTCCCAACCAGTGTCTGCGGGTCTTGTATTTTGCATGCAGGCGAGGTGTGTAGGCATAGCTGTGCTATGGCTTGATTGTTTCGGATAATTTCAGTCTGATTTTCTGTTTACCTACTTAAAAATAGTCTACCAATGAAATCATAGTATTAAAGCATGTGACCATGCACATTTATAACTATTTATTTGAAAGGGTTTTTATGAAAATTGTTGTGTCAACAACCACACAATGCTACACTGATAGTGTCATAGATTTCCTTTATTTGAGTGATTTGTTATGAATACTATTTTCTATAGTCTGTCGCGTTTTTATATAAAAGAAGTGAAAATACTGAAATGAATCGAGTATAAAAATTTGTGAAGATTTTCCCTTTCAAACTATGCCCTTGTGAGTAAATTAGCGTCATGAACAGGTCGCATCTTTGGATGCAGTATAAAAATAGCATTAGGAAATCCATTTTTCATTCCCCTTTACAAATAATATGGGGTTTCCAGCCTCTAAATCCCAGATTATTTTGTTAATCGATCTTTGAAAGTCACACCACCATGACATACAACATAAAGTTTTGGCCCACGGCAACAGCTCTTGTAGCTTTTGTGTGACGTCATTACTGGTTACTGTAGAAGCAGGTCATTGCCGATGCCGCAAGGCTAGCGGCGGCAACGCAGGACTGGAGTTAATATTTTTTTAGTGTTTTAAAAAAAAATTTGCATAGGGACCTTTATAATTTGGACTTATGATGGGTTTCAGAAGTAAAAATAAAAAGATATTAAGGGACTAACTCATCTCTTTCCTATATTACTGTTTTGACAACAAAGGGATTGATCCAAACTTCTGGAAAAAAGGCCATATATCAAAGCAGCCCAACTACTTGCCCAGCCATGGACTGTGCTCAGGCACAAATGGCCAGTATTCAAACACACAGATGCCCTGACCATCACATGTTGCTGAACATAGCTGGAAAGTATTTGGATCAACCAAAAAAAGACAAGCAGGTGATCAGCATAAATGTCCAAATATTTTTCCTGGTCACGGTCATGAGCAACACATCATGCAACATTGTTCAATGTGTTTGGTTGTTTATCGGGTCTGCTATATACCTCAGAAAACAGTGCAGGGGCCAGTCATATGTCAAGCTCTGAAGGGTGCAAATAACAAAACGGAAGTAGGTGCAAATGTCAACAAGAGCTATACCATCAGGGGATGACGAGCCCACCGCATCCAAATACCTTTACAAGTTATTTGGACAACAATGAGGTCTAGGGGAACACTGCCAATTGGGCATCATTCTGAGTAATACTTTTTATATTACAGATGGCCAGATAAGATTGTGTTGTTGAGAGGGAACCATGAAAGTCGACAGATCACCCAGATATATGGGTTCTATGGTGAGATGAATGCAAGTTGATATATCAATATAAATATGACTAGAGGCTTAACCAGACAGGTTTCTAAGACATATTTTCTCCTTTTTCTGGGTTCTTAGAGGGGTAACTTTGCCTAAGTGACAATTCTGCTCGCCGTAAAAGATGGCTCTTAGGTGAAGGGGTTTCTTAGGTTCATTATTATTACTAGTGGTAGTAGTAGCAGTAGTAGTAATAGAAGTAGTAGTAGTAGTAGTAGATGTAGAAAGTATGTAGTAGTAGGACTAAGAGTCGTAGTTGAAGTATTACATCTAAATTTTTATATCATGTAATTAAAGTCCTAACTGGTTAGCATGTCTTTCCTTTCCCAGATGAATGCCAGACTAAATATGGTAATGCCAATGCCTGGCGTTATTGCTGTCGAGTCTTTGACCTGCTCACTATTTCTGCCGTAAGTTGAAATATGTTAAACCATCACATTGTTAAGTTTCAAAACACATAACATGATAAGCCTAAGAATGAAATAGGAATTTTTCAATGGTAATGAAATATGGTACTGCATTGAATAAAGTCTGTGGGTATTAATATTATTATAATTCTTCCTCTTCTTCTTATAATTCTTCTTCTTCTTATTATTATATTTATTAATATTATTATTATTATTATTATTATTATTATCATAAATATTATTATTAGTAGGATTATTATTATTATTATTGTTAATATGCCGTTGATTGTGAACTTTTCTATCTGTTCTCTGTTCTGTCTACCATCAGATCATAGACGAAGTTATCCTGTGTGTGCATGGAGGTTTGTCCCCCGACATCAAGACCATCGACCAGATACGAACGATAGAGAGGAACCAGGAGATCCCGCACAAGGGGGCCTTTTGTGGTAGGTGGGAACAGGGGTAATAAGTATATGAGCCGAAGAGAATTCCTAGTATCGTGGATAATACTTGCATTGTTACATGGGGGCCAGGGGTTCGAATCCTGGACATAATTTTTTTGAAATACCAAAATGATCCCATAAATCCTGTTGCAAAGATGTCACCATTGATATGGCTATGCAGTGTTGAATAGGTGAAAATTATTTGCTTGGGATTTCCTTTTCTCAGAGATTGGCCTGTTGTGAGTAAAAAGTACCGTTACAAACAACCTTCCAATGTTGAGTAAGCATTCTCATGATTTATTTTCATTACTTCCTGTATAGCAAGGTCAAGTTGCCTGGGGAAATCTTCTAACGATCTTGTCCTATTGGATGTGGATAGACTAAAAACTTAAAAACTTTTTTACAAATTTCCATTCCTCAGACTTGGTGTGGTCCGATCCTGAAGACGTGGACACCTGGGCCATGAGCCCTAGAGGAGCTGGCTGGCTCTTTGGAGCCAAAGTCACTCAGGAGGTGAGTCGCTCTATTTTTCTTATTGCGTCTTTGAAGGTATTGAGGTACGACAGGGGCATAGAGCAATACTGGGAGTCAGTGTAATATCAGTTAGACTTACCATCAACAACACAATTTGAAGGCTTTCCAAAAAAAAAACTTCCCCCAAAAAAACACAAACTTTACGGATCGCATTTTCAGATGATATAATATTTTATTCTCATAGAAGTGTCTGGTATATAAGTATAACAATAGCCAGTGACAATAACCATGTATTTCATTTGTTTTCAACTTTTTTTCTCATACAAATTAGAAATTGATGATTTCCCTTCTATTATTCCCTTTCATCCACCCACTATAGTTTGTCCAAATCAACAACCTCAATTTGATATGCAGGGCCCATCAGTTGGTCAATGAAGGTAAGTCCCCTCATTTTACACCGATATGAATCTGTACTTGAAAGAGGCTCACTACTGTTGGTTATCGAGAAAGCCCAAGTTTGATAGTATATTTAGCGTATGCAAATGACGTAGATATCTTCACATTCGGGAACAAAATTCTCAATTCAGTACCATTATTTTATTGCTCATTTTAAGACTTTGTGTGAAGTGTGCATTGAACATTACACCATAGTTATGGTAATTTAACATTACAGTGCTCAGAGATGAAACAGATAGAAACTCAATCAATAGGATCGGATGGATGTTTTAATTTTGCATCCAAGATCCATCCTGCAAAGATGATCATGTGGTAAGATGGTGACATATTATTGATTTCCATTCCCGTATCTTCAAAATATGTTTTGAATTTATGGATCCATGCAACTCTCCCTCTCATCTCCTTTTTCCCATTCCAGGTTACAAGTTCATGTTTGACGAGAAACTGGTGACGGTGTGGTCAGCCCCCAACTATTGCTATCGCTGTGGCAACATTGCTGCTGTTCTGTCATTCCCAGATGCGACCAATCATGTGGCTAAACTGTTCAGGGCCGTCCCTGACAGCGAAAGAGTCATCCCTCCCAGAACGCAGACACCTTATTTCTTGTAATCGTAATGAGCTGTAGGAGAGATTGTAACTAGAGAGGATGAGATAAGTGCCTGTTGTGATAGTTTAATTCATTAATGTAATACATATGCATCTATTTGTGTTAAATCTTATCCTTAGGCCTTCCCAAGTTTTATTATGTTATTGTAATTATTCAGTCATTTCCTTTTAAAACAAATGATTCTGGGTGGAATTTTGAAACAGTCTGCCTGATTTGTAAAGAGATGGAAATCCACTGGCTGATATTTAAGTTGAAGTATCGTCTGCTTCTAGTCCTACGTAAGATTTAACTAGTACCGTTAGACCCTATTTACTGACCATAGATTAACTGAGAACACTTTTTTTTTTGCATTCAACGGAACACTCTCATTATACATCATATTATTGCAAGATAATTAAAAGTTGAATGACGTCAAACAATATAATTGTGCCTAAAATGTATTAATTGTTGACGTGTGGACTGTGAGATGCCCCAAGTCAAAATCTGTACAAAAGAGATTTGAAACCCAGACAAATTGAATTATTTATAGGAGTAAGAAATTTATGAAATTTTGGAACATTATATAACATTGAGCATCTCACAACCAAAAGAAATGAGTCGCATGTGTCAGGATTAAGAAATTCCGAGAAGCAACCCACAAATATAATGTGCTTGGCCATGTTTAAGAATTATCAGTGTAAATTAAATTCTCTTCAAATTCTTTTTCATCACTCACAAGAGTATAAGTATAAGATAAGCTTTTTCATTATATCGATGGCTCCAAATGCTACATATTCACTGGCCGCTTAACATAAGGTAACTCTCTAGATGGGAATAGTTTAAAAGTTCCATACATGTTTGTTGATTTTTTTGACAATATCAATGGTTCAGTTGAAGAACAATAAGTTTTCAAACGTCCTTTATTATATAATGTAGAAAAGTGACATTTTTATTTGCCACGCACACAAGTAATTCAGGACTTCTTGGAGTGCGAAAGCTTATTTGTGTCAATGGTGTGTTGAATGCATTGATTGAGATTATGATTTCAGGCATTATTTTTATTTAAAACCAAGGTAATACTTGTTGGATATATTTAGAGAATGACTCAACGATACTAATATTATTAACTAATATGTAAAAATGTTAATTTGTTGATTTCTTGTGATTCTCTACCTTCGTAAGTTTAGAATATATTCTAAATTAAATGTCAACAATATGATGGGCTTTTATAGTCTGCTTACGTGACAACGCTTAGGTTGAATTTAACCTAAGAATGACAGAGATATTCTTAGCTTCTGTGGGAAAAATGATTTAAAAATCCTCAGTCATTGTTTATGGCTGATTCTTGATAGACAAAATCATTTTGTGGAAGTGTAGACTAAATTGCGCCAAGGTAATGGCAATTTAGCATTGGGTTCCTGGAAATGAAGCAGATAAAAAAACCTCAACACAATGGGTCCAAACCAATATTTCTTGGATATGGAGGTACTCTGGCTCTTTTGCCCTCAATATGTTTTTAAAACAGATGGATAGATTGAACGTCAGATTTTGAAAATGTTGGGACTATGTTGTTGATATGCTAACAGATATTATAACTAATTTAGAAATGTTTTTGAAATTTTGTTGAGTGAATGAATGATAAATGGAAATATGTTGAATGATAGATATTGATTTGTGTAAATAAGTCTTGTTTTTTTATTCATAATTTTCCAAGAATATAATATTATATTTGTAAATAAAGAGATTCATCTCTGCATTCACACATACATTGTTTTGAAAGTTTACTGTTGTGTTGAATGCCCTTTTGTGATATATTGATTCTCTATTTTCTTAAGTTTACCATTTATTATTCATATTTTATAAAGTGGTATAGCTCCAAGTGTAAAAAAAGTAAAAAACAAAGAGCATTTCCGGTTTCGCCTCCATCAGCTAACAAGCACATAAAACCTAAAACCCGAGTTGGTGATCTCAAGACATCTCTCGATTTCAGCGCGGTGCGTACTGTTGGGTGTTGAGGGGCATACTGAGATACGAAAGTGAAGATGCTGGGGAGGGAGAGTGAGGGATCTCAAGGTTAGCCCTACAAAATGCATGGGTGTGGATGTGTTGGTGAAATACAGCGTTTTCAGGGCTTGTTTGCTGATGGAGGGGAAACATGAAATATTCTTCATTTTGATACTTGTTTTACTCTTGGAGCTATACCATTTTCAAAAGTTCATCTTGAAGACTGGCAGTCTCTGAGAACCAGGAATCAAACTTTGGACCACAATATCTCAATTTGAAGCGTCAGCAACTATGCTGGTGATGCCTCTTGTGTTTGCCTCATGTTGTACACAGATGATGATGATAGTGGTGGTGGTGATGACGACGAAGATGGTGATGGTGATGATGATGATGTGATGGTTGTGGTGATAGTGATGGGTGTTGGTGGTTGTGGTGTTGTTTTTCTTGGTGATCGTAAAGGGAGGTAACAAATATAATTTGGGTTTGTCCTATCCGTGTTGATTTCTTTGGCTTGTGAGTTATGTACAAGCGGTACTGCCAGTTCTGTAACCTAATTGTGACAAAGCAGAGTTGTTTATAGCGTTGTCACCACAAACAGGACTCCACTTTTGATTATGGTGGTGGTGTTGTTGGTGGTGATTGTGGTTTTGTTTGTTTATTGAGTCCCCTTTACACTGCAGAATGCAGCATAGGGGCCAGCCATATTATGTATGTCAAACTTTGATGAAGGTAGTTGTACATGACAAATGGAAGCAAATCCAAGTGTCATCAAGGACTACTCGTCTCATCACCTAACACACAGAGAGAAAGGCCTGCAACAGGAATGTATGTTGACCAGGTGATAAGCCCACTACGTCCAACCACAATAACCAGTAAAGGCGGATCTCCACTGACATTATGACGTCATTTGCTGTCTGCAGCCGGTGATTTATTTTATAATCACAACTCAACAACACGGTAACGGGCCTAAGCAAAATGAACTAAAGAAGAATGAGCAAACGGATTTAGATTTAGACGTATTCTTTTATTTGATACAGTTTGCAGATAATGCACATTCACATTTATTGTTAATTTACGTACAAGTACGTAACATGATATAGGAAATGTCGTGGGTGTACTTTTTTACAAGACAAATCCACAAAGCCATTGAATCAAAGCTGGCACCAGGACAAGGAGAGATGGTCCAAAAAGTTGACGGGCTGAATTTGTCTGAGGATGGAAGGTTTTAATTAATAAGAAAATAGAAATGTGTCAGACAAAATGGTGTGTGATTCTACAAGGGCATTGATCAGGTTAGTGGTTGGATATCGGTTTTTTCGTCAATTTGCTCTCCTTGATATCACTCAAAGTTGCATGCACACAAATAATCTTATTTTCTACAATAAAGCGAAAGTGGTATTTGGTCATTCATTTGTTTGTTTCCTCTTGCCCAATAATAGGACAAGATCGTTAGAAGTAGATTTTCACAAGCAACTTGACGAAAAATAATCATGAGATTCCTTATTCACCATTGGAAAGTTGTTTGTCACGGTACTTTTTACTCACAAAAGACCGATATCTTGGAAATGGAAAACCCAAGCAAACGATTTTCACCTATTGAACCGGCAAAGCTAAAACCGACGTTGAGTCTTTGGGAAAGACTCTTCACACACCATTTCCTCACTTGCCTCGGGTGGGCGCGGCTACTGTCCGTGGACGATTTTGTCGCCATGTTTGTGTTTTGTATGATGCCTCTAAAATGCCATTATACTATGATGAGGGTTTGAGAATTACTTTGAATGACATGAAAAGGTGGGTGATAAATAAATTAAGGTCTATGAAATTGTACTTCCAATGTGATACAGTCTTTACATGCATCTGAAAAGATAGAGAACCTCCAACGCTTAAGTTACAAAAAACAAAAGTAAAAAAAACCAAAACAATTGACTGACCTCCTTCATCTCCTCAAAGATATGGGGCAGGAGGTGTGTGTAAGTTAAATGTACTCCTGAAAGACAGAAAAAAAATAACACATTTAGTTAGTAAGTCTCTTTGAGAGATGGCAGGGGCGAGGGGAATGTTCATACTCATACCCGGTGCTTCTTATCCGTGTTCCTGTAGCCCTAAGCAAAAAAAATCAAAGTGACGATTCGTTACCCTATGGACAGGACGTTTGTGACGTCGAATGACTGCTTTATGCGCTAGATTGAATCGTTCAATGGATGTAGACCACATAATAAGTGAGAAAGCGTTCCATCTGCGTGCCACATTGCATGACACTATTCCCATAACTACGCATTTCCCTCACCACTCATCTACTGGGACTCACTGGCTTCGCATCCACTATTCTCACCCTGTCAATAGCTACGTTGAGCAGCACAAGTAGAAGATAGTCGCTGATGACATAAAGTGAAGATAAACGATAAAAAAAAAAAATAGCAGTGCTAGAGACAAGCACAGAAAAGTGGCTGCCGACAGAATGAATCAGAGAATCAATTTTTGCAGCAAGCATTAACCTCAAACAACCATCAACCAGAAAGCCCGTGGGCCCAGTGGTTAAGTCACTCGCCTTTGGTTCGGGGATTCGAATCCCAGTGGAAGCATTTTGATCCCACTTTGCTGCACTGCGGCTGACGCCTGGGTTATTTCGGTCTAACCTCGGAATAAACCCAAAGGACAAATCTCCACCCTTTAGAGAAGAATAATGGGAATTTATTTATATAAATTTTTTTTTTTAAATGAAGATATATTATTATGACTATATTAAGGATGAAAACACCGTTTTATATCTTAAATATAAAAAAACCCCAACATAATAAATGAAAATGATGATTGTGATCATAATTTTGACCGTAGTAAGTAAAATACAATAACAAACCGAACCAAAATATACCCCATACCCTTTTTGTACAAGTCTTCCGTGGCTGTCCTCATGGTATCTGGAGACACGGGCTTTGTGGCATCCATTATGTAGTAAGTTTCATAACCTGAAACAAACAAAATACAGATTATGATTGCTGGGCTAAATGGGCTTTTGTTTATATTTCTGTTGTTTGTTTGTTGTGGGGGTTTTTTTTTGGCGTTTGTTGTTGGGTTATTTTTTTTTTGTTTCTTTGGGTTTTTTGTGTGTGTTACTGTTGTTGTTTTTTTAAATGCAATCGTAAACTCTTATTTCAATACTACCACCTTTAATGCAAGAAAATAAATGAATAGGGAGCGGGTACTGATAGTCCAGTGGACAGGATGATAGTGGGATAATGTTACAGTGCCAGTGAGAGACGAGAACAGAAATAGGGAAAAAAATTCTTCCACCGGGGGGAATCGAATCCATGCCTGCCACGGCAACACCGCCTCGTCGTGAACAGAAAACCAACTCACTACCTCTGAGCTAATCCACTACCCCATTTGTTCGATTCCCCCTCTGACGAAAATCTTTTTTTCCATTTCTGTTCTTGTCTCCCACTATCATTCCGTC
Organism: Dirona albolineata; assembly: GCA_031763155.1. Lineage (NCBI taxonomy): Eukaryota > Metazoa > Mollusca > Gastropoda > Nudibranchia > Dironidae > Dirona > Dirona albolineata. Next base: position 252 of record JARFNW010032976.1, on the reverse strand, counting down.
ACCTTCAATGTAAGAGAGCGATCAAACAAGTGCGCCTCTTGGGCTGCTGGGCCGGTAACAGGAAAAGATTGTTTGCACTTTTTATTGCTTGTAATATATGATGAAATGCCCAGGTGGCAACTCCAAGTTGCCCTGTAACTGAAGAGTAACCACTGGGGTAACAGCAACGTGTTTTTCGGTAAAATGTATGGACCTCATGGTACATTGTTGTCCAATTTACTGGTAAAGGTATTTGGGCGCAGTGGGCTCATC